>JAQFXT010002709.1:0-11178 GCA_034683725.1 Strigamia crassipes
CATATATTTCTGTTGATATTTCATATATTTCTGTTGATATTTCATATATTTCTGTTGATATTTCATATATTTCTGTTGATATTTCATATATTTCTGTTTATTTTTTCTTAATTTCTATTTGTACTTCATTATTTTCCATTTATTTATCACCATTAGCTATATTTTTATCATTAGTTGTTTTTTTCTCTTTTTTAAAAAAGTAAAATACTATTACACAAGAGTGCAAATTTAAAGATTTAAATGTGTTTTACTAAAATCTTACTAAAAAATGAAATTTGCATCAGTTAATAATACTTGTTTTTATTAAAAACACGCAAATATTATGTTATTGTTATTGTAGTCAAACGCTTTTACCAACCAACGTCGATACCGCGCATGCGCGATGCGCGCCACCTGGTGTAGGTATGAAGCCTTATGGAATCACATGGGTTTAATACCCGAGGAAATCGTTCAAAATGTCGCAAAAACTCAGATTTTAGCGTTTTTCAAGCACGTCGTCGACAGACCTCCCCCCTCTCCCCAGAGAACGGTCCAGCGGGTTTAAGGACTTGTTTTACTACGGGATCAGCAAAAATCAGAAATTTGTCGTCTTCGACCTCGTGCTGGACAAAGTCCAGTTTGGGCCGCGCTCAAACATTGTGAAAAATCGATACTTTATTGATCCAAAATCCAAAGTCATGCGTTTAGCTCAAAGTTGTTATCTCAGTTGAGAAGAAGGACTTGGAAAGTATTCAATTGTAATCAATAATCTATTGTTTTAATAATAATAAAAAATTGTTCGCAGGTTTATTTACGATGTATTGGTCCTCTGTTGGCGAAATCGATCAAAATTCAAATGTGAAACAGACCCAGACCCAACAACTTGACGAAGAGTAAGTACAAATGTGTACCAAAATGCTGGACTTCTACCCTCAGTTCATGTGCATTTAGGTCTATGGTCAAATCAATTTACCAGGTTGTTCTTGCTTAATTCATTTATCTCTTGCACACTTAAGTAAATCGTTTTTTGGAATCAGTTTGAATTTATTTTTTTTTTAAAGGTTTTTGAGGAAATGAATCAAAGTTATTAATTTATTGTTCAAGTGTAGTTTATAACGTTGTCACACAAATGTGCATCATAATATTTGGCATTTAGTTGTGAACAGAAGAAAATGGGCAAAAGGTCCCAGTGAACCACTTGATTAAGTTTTAATTGCAATTTTTATTGTGCATGAATAAATTGGTCATAATTTTGTTTAGAATTGTATGAATTAAGTGTCAGCATTTAGTTTCGCTATAAAGTATTGGTAAACAATTAGATGATATTTGAAAATCTAACCAAAATGTATTAGGAAAACACATTGAATGAAAGAAGTGGATAAAGTCAGTATATTCGCATCCTGCTTGGTGTTCGGATAAATTGTCGTCAAAATGGCTGTCGATGATTCGCCCTGGCATCTTGGTGCTTATACGTGAATAAATCGAAGAAACATGGGTGTATGTGTGTGTATATAGCGTGATTCAAAGTCTGGTCCCGTGGAAGTAATTTGGACATTTTGAGATTTTGAGATAGTAGCAAGTCCTATTGAATCCTATTGAAATTATCTCCACGAAACCAGACTTTTGAATCACCCTGCATATTACCAATATGCGTGCCATGTTAGTAATTTGCAAGTTTAATTTGGTTTTTTCTGATGTTGAAAAAGCATTTTTTTCCATTGTTCTCGCTCCACTCAATATTGACAAACCGAGTGATAGACTCAAACTGTTTCCGATGTCGCATATGAATGAGATGATGTCGTATTCAAGCCGGTCAATAAACATTTGAATTTTGTTTGTTTCGAAATGATGGCTTACTGCATATATCGTAATCCAATTATAGCTAGTTTCTTTTGTTGTGCTATAGTACTTGCATTCTGTGCAGGGAATGTGACATTGGCATTCATTGTTTACATTTGTTAGGAGAAATATATTTTTGTGAATAGAATGAGTGGATTTTGCCAATTCGGATGTGTTGCACATGGGAAATTGCATTTGATCAATGTACGGTAAACTGGAAAGAGAAAAAAAACTTGTTAGTTGTGATTTATAAATCTTTCTTCCTGTTATTGATTTGAAAGAAGTGAAAAATATTTCTTTGGGTAGTGCACAGTTTGGAAATCGTAGAAATCTTTAGTAATAAACAACAAGTAGTCAAACGGGGTGGGGTCGATGAAGTGACCCTACCTGATGTACCATTTCATCGCCATTCATTCATCTTCTAGTGATTTTTGGCGATGAAATGAAATGCTGAAGGCAGCAAAGAAATGGACGTACCATAACCTTCTAGTGCATTTTGATTTTTGTATGAATCTTTTACCACTCCAAAGTTACAGGGTAGAGAATAAAATTTTATGTTTGTTTACTGGTGTGGTCTAATACTATACCGGCATGTTAATTTTTCGTTGAGTTTTTTGCGGTAACATTGTTTTTTGCAAATGTAGAAATCGTGTGATGGAATACATTTTCGTACTGGGGTGTTTATGCGGTATAACTAGAAATAAATTGGGAAAAAGTATTTTGTAATAAATACCATAAATGCTTTCATTATTTGATCAAATTTTGTCGACATTTTGCGTTTTTATTATCAAATTTTGTCAAAATTTTACGTTTTTATTATCAAATTTTGTCATAATTTGCTATTTCTGATCAGTAATTATTGAAATTTGAGAATTAGATTTTGTCGAAAGTGCAGAATGGCCAATGGATAATTTTTAAATAATTAAAAATTTAGAAATTCTAATATTACTTCTACGGATAAAATGTCTGGATCCGTAACTGCACTCATTGTTTAAACCAGAATAAGTGTACTCCATTTTAAACAGTTTAGCAATTACCGAATTATTTTTACAAAATCGATCAATTTAATATGTTTAACCAAAGTATTATATTAGTCAAAGTTTTTGCACCTTTATCATGCGATACATAAAACTCATTAAATATCCCTCTTTCATTGGTAATAACATGTTTGAAGTTAAATCCACATAGTGGTCTTCTCTCGTTGTTGTGAAAACCTTTGAAGTACATGACAATAAATTAACACAGAATAAATTTCAGATAAAACTATTTTTTTTTACTTCGTAGTAGTGGTCACATGCACTCAATGAAGAAGGAGCAAAGTAAAATGTATAAACCATTGTGATTAGACCATTGTATTGAACTTCATCTGCAAAGTAAAAATTATTTAATTTTTAATAATGACAACACTGACTGTTTCCACAGATATAAAAGAAGCTTGGTTATGGTTTGCCAAGGGACCAACTTTGGTGGGCTAATTTAAATTTCTTTTCTTGGGACATAAAATTTTGGCAATCACATGCTTTAGTTTGAATATTTAAAGTTAGGGAAAATTGCTAGACGCACCAATTAAGTGTCGTTTACACATTCCACGCGAGGTATTTATTTTGTCGTTTGAATGTATTATCTGCAAATAGGTAACATTTACACAATGGCTATCTGGTAAGTTGCATAATCCTACTTACAGAGATGTTATAAAGTAAACTTTCTGGATTGTAAGACATTTTCCATAGTTGTTCCACAGTGAGCTTTTCTATTTTTAGGTCTAGTAGACTCAGTATGGGAATGGGACAAGCGCTTTGACTAAGATTGTTTTCTTCAGCATACATTTGTTCAAATTCCATAAAATCCTCTGACAATACACAAGCTGTTATGTTTGGAAAGCTTACATTTGCTTCTTCCACGACTGGAATGTTAATCCGTATGGGATAAGACAAGTAAGTCATCAATTTAAAATAGATCAGAATCAAAAACAGACAGGTGCAGCCAAGATAAACAACTTTTTCTAATATGTTTGCAATATGACTGTGGACTGGCTCGATTTTAGGCAGCAGAGAAGAGAAATAGCTTTTCTTCTTCTGGAGATAATGCCAAACTTTGAGCTGGATTTTGCTACTCTTCTGTAACGTTGCATGACGTTTTTGATAATTGATGATTAGTGTGACCAAATCGAAAACGGATAGAATCGACATTCCGAGGTAAAGGCCAACGTTTCCAGCTGCATCCAGCAATAGATCGATAAATCCATAAGCAAATCTTTCTTGAATAACATGAATGACATTTGATGCTGCTTCATTTTCACGTTCAAACCACGGGGTATCTGTTGTAGTAACCGTGTAGGATTTTACCTTTTCTTCTGTCTGAGTGCACATTCGGCTACATGAGCAGTTTAACTCTGTATTTATGTTGTTTAGTTTACGTTTAATTTTATAGTACAGCATTAGTGTATCATATGAACCATTGCACATGTCGCTTGTCTTTCCACCCATAAATGGAAATCTGTATTTTCAAAAAAATAGAAAAGATCATATTAATTGTGTGCGCTTGAGGGAAGGGATACAATCTTTTATAAAGGGTTTTAATCATTTAGGGAACCAAAAAATGTATATTGATACCTGCGTATAACTTAAATTAGTCTGGAAGCAAAGGAAACTTTATTTTTTATCAGTGTTGTTATTGTAGTGGCGCTACCTGTACCGCCGGTACCGGTACCAGGATCGCGGTACTTTTTTCTAGAATGTACTGGTATTGCGACCCGGTATTTAAAATATTGAAAATAGCGTGTACCGGGTTTTGCGGTACATGGCGCGCTACTTCATATCTCGCGAGATCTTGCGAGATTTAAACGTTATTCGAACATTACAGGCGATTTCGATAATAAATTATTATCGAAATCGACTCTAACGTTCGAAAAGACATGTAAGATAATTCACTGAATAAATTTTTTTGAATGTTTGTATTTTTGTACAAAGGCATTTTTAGTGATCTCCTCACCTGCAAGGTTGTTGACTGTAAAAATATTCACGGCATTTCTTGTGGCATTTGTAAAACTTCTTTTCGTCAGTGCATGGATTAGAAGGTGTATTCAAAAATATAAACTAATATAATTACATACACAAAAAATAATCATGACTAAGCAAATTTTTATTAGGTGCCTTCAACGTTTCTGTTTCTATGGTTTAGGTGGTTTTTGTAAACAGCTAAAGCTGGTGGCATGAACAGAAACTTTGAATGCTCCTACTATTTGTTTTTGTAGTTTTTGGTGCTTGTTTATGGCTGTTTTTGGTGTCCACTTTATTTATATAAACATCAAAACCAGCATAAACAGATTAACAGAAACTGGAAACGTCTAGTGTTAAACAATAAATTTGAAACTGGTAATTGGTAAATTCCTGCACAATTGTGTTGACATTTCAATATCACTGGTATTAATAAAATGTGGATGGTAAATACCTTATGTAAACTAAATTTATTTCTGATTAATTGATTTGAGCTCAAAGGAGTTATTAGTTCAGATACACCTGTGCCAGGTGTTAACGTCTAAAAACGTAATCGATTTTAATGTTTGGACTTTGCTTTTGTCAATATATTTACGAAAATGAAGCCTGGGGAGCAGAATTTTGGTCTATTGATCCACAATTTCAACTTGCCGTGTTTGTTTTCGCCAGTAACATTTTCTAGAAAACATCAAATGACTCGGTAGTAGCACTCAACTATTCCTATTTACATTTACAGTAAATGATAACTTACCTACTGTTATCACAGCGCAGGTTCCACGACTGAATAATTCATTCCTTACTTGAATATTCGGTTTATCCATTGATTTCTGTAAGAACTCTGCTGTTTTATATGCGAATTGTCAAAATAAAATGGAGTTTTTCTTACCGAAATGAATTCAGTTTTGTTTACTATAGGAACATCAATATCCCATAAAGCGGACACACTGACATTCTCATTTCCAATTAACCCCAACAGGCTGTTCTGACAATCTAATGGTGTTGGTTTTAAGTGTAAAATATTTTTCCATGCGTGTCGTGTGTATGCGTTTTCAGGCGTGCATACTTTGAACACTGGGAATGACATGTTGGTCTTATCAGTCGTATACGCATCAGTAGCAATGGGGCCCATAAAGAAATATTTGATTTTATGCTCAGTTTGATAGTAACAGAGTGCGAAGCAAATTGTTAAAAGCAAACTCCAAAGAAACTTGATAGTAACGCTTTTTGTGGGATCGATTAACGTTTGTAATTCAAGAAATGAATCGTCGAACATCCAAAGTCGTGGCATTTGTTCTTGCACAATTTTACGGATTTTCGACTTGATCGCATTTCGTCTCAATTCAATGGTCATTGTGAGAGCACGAGAGACTTCAAGTTTCTGTTTAAAATCGTTAAAAAATTTCTGTATATTCCAGCTTTTGTGAAGCTTTGCGTGCTGCAGTGTTTGCAATGCTTATGTGTGTAACTGTCAAAATTGCAAGTTTACGAGACAGGTTAATGGAATAAAGAATAACAACATTGTATACTGTCAATGTTGAAATGAGCAACCTAACACAACAGTTGGTTTAAATCAAGTTTTGAGCGATTTATTTCCAAGTGAAATGTCAAAAGGCGGTTGTCAATGTTGGATATATTTATTACAGCTGTTATTTTTTTATTTATTTTCTTAAGTTGAGAGCAGGTCGAAGAGATGAACAAACATCCAGTTGATGTGTTTGCAGTCTAGTGTATTTAGGCAGTGGCGTAGCTAGAACTTTTGCCGCCCGGGACAGTCTCTGAGTTTGCCACCCCACTCTCTAAAAATGTTTGCAAAAAACTTGCAAAATTTTGTTAAAATCTGCAAAATTTTGCAAATTTTTGAAAAATTTTGCGCTTTTTTTGAACATTTTGCGCCCTTTTTGGTGTTTTTATGCAAAATTTTGCATTTATCTGCAAATTTTGCGTTAGACTGCAAAATTTTTTAAATTTTTGAAAAATTTTGCAAAAGATTTTGTCAGGTGCCGCCCCCAAAAAAGTGCCGCCCGGGGCGGCCCCCCCCCCCCCTCCTTTGCTACGCCACTGTATTTAGGTCTACGGTCAAATTAATTTACCCGATTGTTCCTGTTTAATTCATTTATTTATTGCACACTTAAATACATCGTTATTTGGAATCAGTTTGAATTTATTTTTGTTAACGGATTTTAACGAAATGAATCAAAGTTATTGATTTATTGGTCAAGTGCAGTTTATTATGTTGTCACACAAATGATCATCACAATATTTGACATTTAGTTGCGACCAGAAGAAAATTGGCAATAAATTCCAGTGAAGATTTTGAGGAAGTTTTAATCGCAATTTTCATTGTGCATGAAAAATAATTGCTCGTGATATTGCTTAGAATTGTACGAATTAAGTTGCAGCACTCAGTTTCACTATAAAGCATTGGTAGACAATTAGATAATATTTGAAAATCTAACTAAAATGTATTAAGAAAACACATTGAAATGTATAGTCAGTATATTCGCATTTTGCTTGATGTTTGGATAAATTGTTGTCAAAATTGCTGTCAATGATTAGCCCGGAATCTTGTGCATATACATAAATAAATTGCTTGAGATTGACTGATTGTGGTATAACAATTACAATTGGATCAAATTACAGTTACAGTAGAATGCTATATTATTGAAATGCTAATTTATTTCAGTTTTCCTAATGTTGAAAATACATTTTCTCCATTTTTCTTGCTACGCTCAATATTGACAGACCGAGTGATAGACTCAAAATGTTTCCAATGTCGCATATGAATGAAATGATGTCATATTCAAGCCGGTCATTGAACATTTGAATTTTGTTTGTTTCGAAATGATGGATTACTGCATACATCGCATTAATATCATAGTTTGTTTCTTTTGTCGTACTAAAGTACTTGGATTCTGTGCAGGGGATGTGGCATTGACATTCCTCTTTTACATTTGTTTGTAGAAATATCTTTTTGTAGATAGATTCAGTTGTTTTTGCTGATTCGGATGTGTTGCACATTGGATATTGCTCTTGATCTATGTACGGTAATCTGGAAAGAGAAAATAAAATTTGTTAGCCGTGATTTACAAATTTTCTTCCTGTTATTAGGATAAATGTGCACTTAATGGACTAATATTTTTGTTCACAGAATAAGGTGGTCTAATATTTTTTACCAGTGTGAGATTTTTTTAGGGTCAATGTTTTTGGGGTTAAATGTGCTATTTCCGTAAATATTTTCGTTTGGTTTTGTAGAGAAAAAACAGGTCTTTCTAGCGCATTTTGATTTTTGAATTATAGGATAAAGAAAAAAATTTTTGTCTGTTTGCTGGTGTGGTTTAATACTTTTGGTCGAGGGTTGTGTAATACTATACCGGCATGTTAATTTTTTGTTGAGTTTTTTGCGGTAACATTCTTTTTTGCAAATGTAGAAATCGTTTGATGGAATGCATTTTCGTGCTGGGGTGTTTATGCGGTGAAACTAGAAATAAATTGGAAAATATATTTTGTAATAAATACCATAAATGTTTTCATTGATTTGATCATATTTTTTTTGACATTTGTAATTTTTTTAAATTAAATTTTATCATAATTTGACTATTTTTGATCAGATTTTAATGAAATTTGAGAAACCTGTAAATTGCTGCTATCTCAAAGTTATTCCAAATTTCCCTTAAATTAAAAATATTTATTGGGTTAGTCGATAGTATTTGCAAATACTTTTGAGTATTTTTTCTTTACATTTAAAAATACGGGAAAATACTCACAAACTGTGCGAATGTTATCAATAAAACCAATAAGCATTATTCAAAGTTTATGCACCTTTATCATGCGATACATAAAACTCAATAGGAATCCTTCTTGCATTGGTAATAATTTGTTTGAAGTTAAATCCACATCGTAGTCTTCCCTCGTTGTTGTAAAAACCTTTGTGGTACATGAAAAAAAATTAAAATACGGAACAAATTTTAAATAAAACGACTTTTTTACCTCGTAGTGATGGTCACATGCAGTAGTCAATGAAGGAGTAAAGTAAGTTGTCATAATCCCTGTGCTTAGGCCATTGTATTTTACTTCATCTGCAGATTAAAAACAATTCAATCAGAACATCAAGAAATAATGAGTGCTCTGGCTATTTCCACAGAAATGGAAGAAGCTTGGTTCTGATTGACCAAGGGAACAATTTTGGTGTGCTAATTTAAATTTGCTGTTTTGTGACAATCATTTACTTTAGCTTGAATAGTTAGAGTTAGAAAAAAATTGCTAGACGCACCAATTAAGTGTTGTGTACACATTCCACGCGTTGTATTTATTTTGACATTTTTAGGTATTACCTGCAAACAGGTAATATTTACACAATGACTACCTGGTAGGTTGGATAATCCCTTACTTACAGCTTTGTCTGAAATGAAAGTTTCTGAATTGTAAGACATTTCCCATAGTTGTTCTATAGTGAGATTTTCTTTTTTTAGGTCTAGTAGACTCAATAAGTGAATGGGACAATCACTTTGACTAAGATTGTTTTCCTCAGCATACATCCGCTCAAAATCCATAAAATCCTCTGACAATACACAAGCTGTTATGTTTGGAAAGGTTACGTATGCTTCTTCCACGACTGCAATGTTAATCCGTATGGGATAAGTCAAGTAAGTCATCAATTTGAAATAGATCAGAACCAAAAACAGACAAGTGCAGCCACGATAAACAACTTTTTTCAATATGTTTGCAATGGGGATGTGGATTGGCTCGTTTTTAAACAGTAGAGATAAGAAGTGGCTTTTCTTCTTTTGCAGATAATGCCAAACTTTAAGCTGGATTTTTCTACCGTTCTGTGACGCCGCATTTCGTTTTTGATAATTGATGATAAATGTGATCAAATCGAAAACTGAAAGTGTCGACATTCCGAGGTAAAGGCCAATGTTTCCAGCTGCATCCAGCAGTAAATCGAGAAATCTATAAGCAAATCTTTCTTGAATAACATGAATGACATTTGATGCTGCTTCATTGTCACGTTCAAACCACTGGGTATCTGTTGTAGTAGCTGTAGACGATGTTACCACTTCTTCTGTTTGAGTGCACATTCTGCTACATGAGCAGTTTAATTCTGTATTTATGTTGTCTAGTTTATATTTAATATTTGCATACAGCCTTTGTGTATAAGCTGAACCATTGCACATTTCGCCTGATGTTTCACTCATAAATGGAAATCTGTATTTTGGAAGAAATAGAAAAGATCAGATCAATCATTTAGCGAACAACAAGGTTTTCTGGAGTGTTAGTATTTAAAAACTTATATTGTTAAATGAAAAGTTTTGTGTTGTAAGAAATATATCTGTGCCTTATTAATGAGAACACAAAATGAGTAAGTTGGCGCCATAAGTATAGAATAATCAGATTTTCCGTATAAATATTTTTTAAATTTTATTTGGAATCAAACCAATTTTTTTTTAAAGTATTACACCATTAGAATTTGTTTAAAAATTACAGATTTTTGATATTTGTAGAAATATTAAAAATCAATTATTCTATACTCTGTTTCAGAAAACTTGTGACAAGCTCCCGTTGGTTAGGCATATCACAAGCTCAAGGATACGTATAACTTAATTATGTGATTATTCTCAACCAATAAGGAAGGGTTAAATTTAAAAATGGCAGTTTATTATTCACTAAAATTTTCCTAAAATAAATTATTCAGCGTTTTCTTGTGGCGAATAAATGCATTTTTTGCACTACTTTTCAATTGTGCGTGTGTAACAATGATGTAATGGCTGCGGACTGGTCAATAGCCAATGGTAGTTTGTCATAAGATTTTTGAAACAGAGTATATACTTATGGCGCACATCTTGTATGCGCACGCTAATGCCCAGGTGATCCCCTCTACCTGCAAGGTTGTTGACTGTAAAAACGTTTACTGCATTTCTTGTAGCATTTGTAAAAATCCTTTTCGTCAGTGCACGGATTAGATGGTGTATTCAGAAATATGAACTGTTTAATTATATACACAAAAAATAATCAAGACTAAGCAAGTTTTTCTTAGGTGCATGCAAAGTATCTGTTTCAAGGATATTTGGTTGTTTTTGTAAACTGCTAAAGTTGGTGGCATAAACAGAAACTTTGAATGCTCCTATTGTTTGTTTTGTGGTTTTTGGTGCTTTTTTATGGCTGTTTATGGTGTCTTCTTTGTTTATATAAACATCAAAAACTTAACAGAAACTCGATGTGCTTATAGTTAGGCAATAGTTTGAAGTTTGTAATTGGTAATTTTCCAGCACAATTGTGTGACGATGTCGACCTTGTGACGATGTCGACCTGGGTTGGGCTATTTCATTAGAAATACCGCTTCAGGGGGTTTTGTTCACAAGACCAA
>JAQFXT010002710.1:0-11173 GCA_034683725.1 Strigamia crassipes
TTTTCTGTCTAAAAAGTGCATTTTTCTGTCTAAAAAGTGCATTTTTCTGTCTAAAAAGTGCATTTTTCTGTCTAAAAAGTGCATTTTTCTGTCTAAAAAGTGCATTTTTCTGTCTAAAACCTGCATTGTTCTGTCTAAAAATTGCATTTTCTTGTCTAAAAATTGCATTTTTCTGTCTAAAAACTGCATTTTCTTGACTAAAAATTGCATTTTTCTGTCTAAAAATTGCATTTTTCTGTCTAAAAACTGCATTTTTCTATCTAAAAACTGCATTTTTCTGTCTAAAAACTACATTTTTCTGTCTAAAATTGCATTTTTCTGTTTAAAAACTGCATTTTCTTGTCTAAAAATTGCATTTTTCTGTCTAAAAATTGCATTTTTCTGTCTAAAAATTGCATTTTTCTGTCTAAAAATTGCATTTTTTGGTCTAAAAATTGCATTTTTTTTTCTAAAAATTGCATTTTTCTCTAAAAACTGCATTTTTCTGCATAAAAAGTATATGTTTGAGTCTAGAATAGCATTTTACTATCTAAAAATTATTGGTCTAAAATCAATTTCTTTGGAATTGTCTAAAATTGCATCTTTCCGGCTAAAATTGCTTGTATCAGGTCTGAAAATGCAATATTACGTCTAAAAATTCTATTTTTCAGCTCTAAAATCGCCTTTTTCAGTCTAAAAACTAAAGTTCATCGGTCTAAAATTGCATAAAATTTATAGACACAAAACTTCATTACCTTACAAAAATTGCATTTCTTTCCAGCTAAAATTAATTTTTTTTCTACACGCCGCCTACATGTGTACTCTTCAAATCCTTAGCCAGCATTTTAATTGAAGCCTCATCAAATCGAGTAAACTGTAAACCACTCTCCAGTGATTGATTGATTGGCCCTTCCACCTTCTCCACTCCACCCAATCCAATCTCAACCACACCAAAACTGTTTTTACATTTAAATTTACCAAACACAACCACATAACAACAGTTGAAAATTCAAATCATCTCGCACTTCTCGCTGTACAAGGGCCCACGCAACGGCGGGGGCCCCGCAATCTAAAAGAAAAAAATACAATATTTAAAATATTTAAAACATTTTTCTTGTACGGGGCCCCAAAAAAGGCCCCACACACCACAAATTTTATCCTGGTGACCAAATAAAACCAAATAATATTTAAAAGGCCCCAATGAGGGCCCTATGAACCATCAATTCTCTTCTGGTGTCCAATAACATCAAAACGAGCCCCAAAAAGGGCCCCCGAACCAAAATCTTCAAGTGTACAAATAAACCACAAAACGTAAAAAAAAACGCCCCAAATTTTGCAAATAGGGCCCCCAAAAAGGGCCCCACTCAACAGAATTTAGGTCCTAGGATAGCGTCTAAATAAACCACAATAATATAAAACAATAATCCAAATTTTTTCAAAAAAGGGCCCCGACAAGGGCCCCTTGGATCATCAATCCTCTTCTGGCGCCCAATAACATTAAAAATGACCCAAAAAAAGACCCCAAATAACCAAAAACCTCAAATAAAATAAAGAAACACAATTTTTTCAAACTAGAGCCCCAAAAAAGGCCCCACAGACCATCAATTTTCTTCTAATGTCCAATAACATTAAAAATAACCCAATTTTTTTTTAAAAAAGAGCCCAAAAAGAGGCCCCCACAAACCAAAAACATCCTTTAATATGTAAATAAAACACAATAACATCAAAACCGCCCCAAATTTTGCAAATAGGGCCCCAAAAAGAGGCCCCCACAAACCAAAAACATCCTTTAATACGTAAATAAAACACAGTAACACCAAAAACGGCCCAAATTTTGCAAATAAGGCCCAACAAAATAAAACACAACAACATAAAATTTTATAAATAGGGCCCAAAAAAAGGCCCCCACGAACCAAAAACCTTCTTTAATGTGTAAATAAAACACAATAACATCAAATTTTGCTACTAGGGCCCCAAAAAAAGGCCCCCAAGAACCAAAAACATCCTTTAATATGTAAATAAAACACAATAACACCAAAAACTCCCCAAATTTTGCAAATAGGGCCCCAAAAAATAAAACACAATAACATCAACTTTTGCAAATAGAGCCCCAAAAAGCGGCCCCCACGAACCAAAAACATCCATTAATCTGTAAACAAAACACAAATACATCAAAAACGCCCCAAATTTTAGCAAGAGGGCCCCAAAAAGAGCCCCTACATCACAAAACACAAAAAAAAAAAAACATTTTCTCAAATATGCCCCATAAAAGGGCCCCCACACATGATGAATTCTATTTTCCGTGCTACGGGGTCGGAATGTTATCGTAGGTGTAGTTAAGAGGTGTACATCTTCATCGAAAACGCGAGTGCAAGTGAGTGGCCTCGAGGGACAGGACTGATGATACAGTGGATCCAGTCTTGTTAGCACACTGTCTAATTATGCATTCATGAGCTTATCCGGGGGCTTGTTCGCGCTGGGTGGGCTCGACTCAAACGACGACGCGAATCGATCAACGAATTCACGTTCAATTCAATTTCTCCGCGAGAAAGCGAAAACGAAACTTGAAAACGAGTTGCGCGTTTGTTGAGTTGCACATTTTAATGAGTTTCCTTCAATTGAGGGGCAAATATACAAGTTGGCTGCCCCTCGCTGCCTTTATTTCCTCCTTTTTAATCAACTAGTCATGCGGTGTCACGATGGGACTCGCCTCCGTTTCCCATTGATTTTGCTGCCAACTCCGTCTCGGGGGCTGCGCAAGTCGAAATAAATTAAAACTCGTGTTGTGGCGAATTATTTCGCACCGATCTCGGGTTCCGCGAAAACAATTAACACTCGTGCCCATCAAAAAACCAAAAAAAAAAAAAAAAAAATTAAATTTATTTTTTTATTTTTTTATTTTTTTATTTTTTTTTTAATAAAAATTAAATTTTTTGAATATTTTTATTAGATAAATTGAATTATAACTTGCGAGACGGAGACTGGTGGTTGATTAGTGTTTTCTTGGTGGACCCCGGCCCACCAGAGTCGTGGGTGACCCCGGGCTGCCGTGTGACGTGACCCGACAACTCCCCTTGTTCATCAAGCAAGGAGCAGTGCGGGGAAGCGTTTTGCTGCCCCTGCGCGCAGTTTATGTGATTGTTTAGTAATCGAGCCATTACGAGGCAAAACTAAGTGGCTGCGGCTCGAACACTTAGTGGCTTGGTGAAATTTTTGAGTTTTTTTGGGTAGTTTGAATGTTTGGTGTGTGGTATTACAGACTAATAAAGAGTGAAAGATGGAATAGACAAGTGTTTTGCATGTGTAATGGGCTGTTTATGGATAAATAAACAATATTTTCATGTTTTTGCTTTTGTTTTTGTGGAAAGTCAGGATTTTCATGATTTTTAGTTGTGTTTTTGCGTAGTTTTTACGGTTTTAAGCCTCTTTTTACATGATTTTCATGTTTTTGCTTTTGTTTTTGTTGGAAAGTCAGGATTTTCATGATTTTTAATTGTGTTTTGCATAGTTTTCAGGGTTTTTAATTCTGTTTTTGCATAGTTTTTACGGTTTTACGCCTATTTTTGCATGATTTTCAAAGTTTTAAGCCTATTTTTGCATGATTTTCATGTTTTTGCATAGTTTTTACGGTTTTAAGCCTATTTCTGCATGATTTTTATGTTTTTGTATAGTTTTTACAGTTTTAAGCCTATTTTTGCATGATTTTCATGGTTTTGCATAGTTTTTAAGGTTTTAAGCCTATTTCTGCATAATTTTTACGTTTTTGTATAGTTTTTACGGTTTTAAGCCTGTTTTTGCATGATTTTCATGGTTTTGCATAGTTTTTACGGTTTTAAGCCTATTTTTGCATGATTTTCATGGTTTTGCATAGTTTTCAGGGTTTTAAGCCTATTTTTGCATGATTTTAATGTTTTTGCTTTTGTTTTTGTGGATTTTCATAATTTTTAGTTGTGTTTTTGCACAGTTTTCAGGGTTTTAATTCTGTTTTTGCATTATTTTTATGTTTTTACTTGTTTTGCATAATATATGCCATTTAATGTTAGATAAAATTATTCGCAAATAAATCCCACATGGTTGGTTTAAAAATAAAATATTTTTAAAAGTAAATATAATTTGTGCGCTTGAAAAATCATTTTCTATGTAAATATATACATTAAGTGTTGTATATTGATGTTTAGAAAAAATATTGCTGTGAATAAACTTTGTGTAAATAAATAAATAAAAAAAAATTCAAGTTCATTAAAAAAAGTAATTGGATATGTATAAATAAAGCATTAATATACAACTCGTTTCAAATAATTTTAATTCAGTGGAAGAAAAAGCTAAAAAAAAAAACATAAAATCTAAGAAAAACTCAAAATAATCAACCAAACACCCAAAAAAAAATCGACCAATAAACCCGAAAAATTAACAAAATATTACTAAAAGTAAACAAATCATCAAAAAAATTATCAAAGACCCAAAAACCCAAAAGAGTCAACCAAAAAACAATAAATAACCCAAAAAATTAACCAAAAATCTAAAAACTAACCAAAAACCCAACAAAAATCTAAAAATTAACCAAACACCCAACAAAATTCACCTGAAACCTAAAAATCAACTAAAAACCCCAAAAAATCTACCAAAAAATCAACAAAAAATTAACCAAAAACCCAAAATATCAACCAACAAACAACCAAAAAATAAAAATAAATCAACGAAAAATCCCAAAAAATTACCAAAAACCTAAACATCAACCAAAAACCTAAAACTCATACCAAAAACACAAAAATCCACTAAAAACCCAAAAAAATATACCAAAAGTTCCAAAAACCAACAAAAACAAAATATAATAATAATTTGGACAAAAAATAAACCAAAAACTCAAAAACCCAAAATATCAACCGTAAAACAACCAAAAAATCGAAAAAATCGACCAAAAATCGAGTCAAAAGTTCCAAAAACCAACAAAAACAAATAATAATAATAATTTGGACAAAAAATAAACCAAAAACCCAAAAACCCAAAATATCAACCAAAAAACAACCAAAAACTCGAAAAAAATCGACCAAAAATCGACCAAAAGTTCCAAAAACCAACCAAAACAAAAAAAAAAGAAATGTGGACAAAAAATTAACCAAAACCCCAAAAACCCAAAATATCAACCAAAAATCTAAAAAAAATCAACCAAACATTCAAAAACCAAATAAACAGAACCAAAACCCAAAAAATCAGCCAAAAACCCCAAAAAAATAATTTTTTTTAAAAACCCTTAACAAAACCGGAAACACTAATCCAAACCTCTTATTCCCACCAAAAAAAAAAAAATCCCTTACCCTCCCACACCCAAAAAAAATAAAAATTATAAAATTTTTTTTCTTATAATATTTATAAAAAAAAAAAAAAAAAAAAAAAAAAAAAAAAAAAAAAAAATTTTGGGCGTGTCCTTCGTGACCGAGACGCCGATTTGAAATCCCCGTATGGGAAATACTTTTAATGAAATGTGCGCCTCGCGTGCTGTTCCACCCTCGCTCGCATCCCGGTCTCCAGGGACCCCCTATATACACCCCGTCTCCAGTAATAGTTGCACAAGTATGGGACAGATGGCACCGACCATCAATAACGCGCTAATAAGAAGAAACGCTACACGTGCGCACCCTCCAGCCTCGTGTTAGCAAGTCCCATGTTTACGGATCACGTGTCACTTGTTATTGCAGTCCTTGTCATCAGACACGACGTTTGTCCGTCTCGGATGCCTCGAGCACCCTCCAAACTGCGTTCCAGCGCGCGGGTCGGCACGGCTTTGATATAATATGCACATATGCAAATGCAAACAAATCGCGACTTTAATTATTCCGACCAATAAATGAGCAAGTGGGGAATGGGGAATGGGGAACAAAATCATGTCGGTTTGTGACCATTTGTTGCTTGCTTGCTTTGTTTGTTTGGGTTTTGTTTGTCGGGAGAAACTAATTTGCATTTTAAATTTTTCCACTTTTTAAGTGCTTTTTGAGTTTTTTGAGTTTTTTGGTGGCTTAAGTTGGTTATTTCGCTTTTAATGGTCGTTTTTCTTTCAATTTTACTCGTTTTATTGGGAGTCATTTTGAATTTAAGCGTTTTTTTAAAAATTTTTGGTGGCTTAAGTTGATTATTATGCTTTTACTGGTCATTTTTCTTTCAATTTTACTCGTTTTATTGGGAGCCATTTTGAATTTAGGCGTTTTTTTGTTTTTGTTTTTGGTGGCTTAAGTTGGTTATTTCGTTTTTACTGGTCATTTTTTTCTTCAATTTTACTCGTTTTATTGGGAGCCATTTTGAATTTAGGCGTTTTTTTTTTTTGTTTTTGGTGGCTTAAGTTGGTTATTTCGTTTTTAATGATCATTTGAGTGTCTTAAGTTGGTTATTTCGCTTTTAATGGTCATTTAAGTTTTTTTTATTTTGAATTATTCTTTCAATTTTACTCGTTTTATTGAAAGCCATTTTGAATTTAGGCGTTTTTTTTATTTTTAGTTTTTGATGGCTTTTGATGGCTTAAGTTGGTTATTTTGCTTTTAATAATGGTTGAGTTTTTGTTTTAACTTTTTCTTTCAGTTTTGCTCGTTTTGTTGGCAGCCATTTTAAATTTAGGCGTGTTTAAATTTACTAAAAACATCTAAAACACAAATCTTTAATGCCCATAATTGACAAAAACATAACTATAATTGACATAAACTAAATTCCTATTTTTCTCTTCAAAATTCAAATCCAAAATCACCAAAAACAACCAAAAACATCAAAAACAAAAATCTTTTAATGCCCATAATTAACAAAAACGTAACTATAATTGACACAAACTAAACATCAACTTTTCTCACCAAAATTAAACTCCAAAAACACCAAAAAAAACTAAAACAACTAAAAACATCAAAAACAAAAATCTTTTAATGCCCATAACTGACAAAAAATAACTATAATTGACATAAACTAAATTCTCAAATTCTCTCATCAAAATTAAACTCTAAAAACACCAAAAACAAAAATCTTTTAATGTCCATAATTGACAAAAAATAACTATAATTGACATAAACTAAATTTTCAAATTCTCTCTTCAAAATTAAACTCCAAAATCACCAAAAACAACTAAAAACATCAAAAACAAAAATCTTTTAATGCCCATAACTAACAAAAACATAACTATAATTGACATAAACTAATCATCAACTTTTCTCACCAAAATTAAACTCCAAAAACACCAAAAACAACTAAAAACATCAAAAACAAAAATCTTTTAATGCCCATAATTGACATAAACTAAATTCTCAATTCTCTCTTCAAAATTAAACTCCAAAATCACCAAAAACAACTAAAAACATCAAAAACCAAAATCTCTTAAAGCCCATAACTGACAAAAACAACTATAATTGACATAAACTAAACATCAATTTTTCCTCACCAAAATTAACCATAAAAAAACCAAAAAAAATCCCAATCCCTCCATCCAAATCCCCAAACAAACTCCCAAACAAACCCTTCTAACTGGTCAAAACTGACCTCCCATCCACCCCAATTAAAACATTTATCATTCAATCACATCCAATCATCCTCAAACCCTCAAAAAAACCCAAAAAAAAAAAAAAAACGAAATAAAATCCGCAAAAAAATTCTAATTACAGTTTGTGGATGCACCTGATAATGTAGAACTTAGCAGCGCCTCCCCGCGCAAGTGTCCCGAACACGGGGATACTATTAGGGTCTCTAATTACATAAAACTAAAGCCAGGTCTGCGCGGAATGTTGCCCCTACCAAAAGACCACCGGCGTCGAGGCCGCGGGAGTCCGGCGCGAAATGACGGCCGCTGTGCCACGTAATAGGAAAAGTATGGAGTGCCTCTACCCGAGCCTGCCTGTCATGGATCCTCCAACCTCCTCCTCCTCGCTAATGGCCCGAGGGGAGACAAGGCGCTTGTTAAACTCAGCAGGAAAACACCCAGACACAGACACCTGGTTACAGCAATTTATGAATGCATGCGAGTGGCGATCTGGCCAAGCGCCCGCGCGCGCCTTTTTACACGAATTTCGCATCATTTTGATGGGGATTTCGCGCGGGGTGGGGTATTGTGGTTTTGGTGGGTTAGATTTGCTTTTGGGTTGGATTTGGTGGCGGATTTGCAGTTTTGTGAGGTTTTTTGTTGGATAAGTGCGTTAAACGGGTGTTGGTGTTGTTAAATGTGCGGATTTTGCATTAATGTGGTGGATTTGTGCGAATTTTGCTCTTTATATGTCGGATTTTGCATTTTGTACGGCAGATTTTGCCTTTAACACACTAAATTTTGCCTTTTACACACCAAATTTTGCCTTTTACACACCAAATTTTGCTTTTTACACACCAAATTTTGCCTTTTACACACCAAATTTTGCCTTTTACACACCAAATTTTGCCTTTTACACACCAAATTTTGCCTTTTACACACCGAATTTTGCCTTTTACACACCGAATTTTGAATTTAATACGGCAGATTTTGCTTTTACAGACCAAATTTTGAATTTTATACGGCAGATTTTGCCTTTTTACACCGAATTTTGCGTTTTATACAACAGGTTTTGCCTTTTGCACACCAAATTTTGCATTTTATACGGCAAATTTTGCCTTTTACAGACCAAATTTTGCCTTTATTTGGCGTATTATACTTTTTATATGCCAAATTTCGCCTTTATTTAGCAAATTTTGACTTTTATTTGACAGATTTTTGCCTTCTATATGGCAAATTTTGCCTTTACACGGAATTATTTCCCTTTTATTTAGCATATTTTGTCTATCAAATGGCAAATTTTGCTTTTATTTACCAAATTTTACATTTTATATGACAAATTTGCCATTAATGTGGAATATTTGGCCTTTATGTAACATAGTTTGCCTTTTACATGGCGAATTCAGCATTTAAGTAGCAACTTTTGCCGTTATTATCAAATTTTGCTTTCATTTACCAAATTTCGCCTTTATTGAGCAAATTTCGCCTTCATTGAGCAAATTTCGCCTTCATTGAGCAAATTTTGCCTTTATTGAGCAAATTTCGCCTTCATTGAGCAAATTTCGCCTTCATTGAGCAAATTTCGCCTTTATTGAGCAAATTTACCACATTTTTGCATTTATTACTGCAGATTTTTACTCATTCGAATCCCTAAAATAAATCCATCATTACCGACTATCTTCCCAAAATCAAAAAACAATTACATTTTACTCGTTTTAACGACTTAAAACAACTTTTAGTCACTTAAATTTCCAAATCGCATTTATAATCACAAATAATACACAAAAAAAAAATTCAATTTTTTTTCTCCTAATTAAAATGGTATTGCGAAACCCAAACCATCGTGGAATTGTGCGGCTGGAGAAATTAAATTTCCTTGTCGCCGGTCCCGGGAGACGTCCAGTTGCGAGAAGCGTGTAATCGATGTCCATGTTGTGAGATTTAGCAAATCAATTTAAATTGAGGCTCGCTAATAAATCAGTGCATGAATAATGAAACACACTGGGCTGTGTGTGTGTGCACTTGAATAAAACTTAAAACAAAACCATTAGAAATAATAACAACAATTGTTTTGCAAGTTTTTCCACATGTGCTAATGGTATTTGGCTAATAGGGCCAAATGGGTGTGATATTTGCAGTGATTTGTGGTGTGGCAGGTGATAAATGAATGTCATAAAAATGTATGGATTTTTTTATGTCTGGAAATTTTTTTTTTTTTTGAAGTTTTTGAATATTTTTTTGGTTTTTTCGGTTTTTTTGGGTTGGCTCTGCTGCATAACTTCAATTAAAATTAAATTTGGGGCTTTATTGAACGTATTTTTTGTTTATTTGATTTTTTTTTCAGGGTTAAATTGTCATTAGATGTCGTTTAATGATAAAATTTAGTCGACCATTTGCAAAAATGGCGAATTTTGTTTCAAAAAGTGAAAAATTTGAATTTAATTTTGAAATTTTGAAATTTTTTTTCATTTTTTTAATCAAGAACTGTAAAATCTCATCAATTTTACACATTTACATCATTTTACGTGTAAATAATTGTAAATCTTTAGATAAAATCAATTTTATCCGTCAAATTTGTATCATAATTTTAAAATTTCGTCATTTTTTTAAATTTTTTTAATCAAAAACTATAAAATCTTATTAATTTTACACATTTACATCATTTTACATGTAAATAATTGTAAATCTTTAGATAAAATCAATTTTCTCCATCAAATTTGCATCATAATTTTGAAATTTCGTCATTTTTTTTAATTTTTTTTAAATCCAAAAACTGTAAAATCTCATCAATTTTACACATTTACATCATTTTACATGTAAATAATCTAAAATCTTTAAATAAAATCGATTTTATCCATCAAATTTTAGTTTGAATTGTTTTCCCACGTTATTCCTATGGGAAGTTTTTGCTCACAAAAACTGGCCATTAATTTGGGAGATGATTCACCCAGATTTTCAAGGACCCATCTGATGGTTCTGGCAAATATTGATTTGTATTGATTGGTTTTTCTTGCACAAAAATAATCTCAAGGTAATCAAGGCCTTAAATAAAAGAAATGTTCAATTATTTATGCATAATTATGTCTGTTAGACAGTTTTCCTTTTTTTCTGTTTAGAAAAGGGAGTTGCTGTGTGACAAGAGGTTTTTGACTTTGACATAACAACTTGTGACAAAGGAGGAGGGGGTTGTCAAAACTGTCTGTTTTTTCTGCCAAACATGTGTGTTAGAAGAACCTCAATCAATTCCGGAATAAAATCTTGATCTGTTTACATTTTTTCTTTGGATTTGATGAGTTGTTTTCATTTGGTTTGCTATTTCTGTGCTTTGTTTTCATTGAATTTACCAGTTTTTGCTTTGTTTTCATTGGGTTTGGCAGTTTTTACATTTTGTATTCATTGAATTTGGCAGTTATTGCACTTTATTTTCATTGAATTTGTCATTTTGCAACTTTGTTTTCATTGAATCTGTTATTTTGCAACTTTATTTTTATTGAATTGCACCAATTTTGCTTCGTTTTCATTAAATTTGTCATTTTGGAACTTTGTTTTCATTGAATCTGTCATTTTAGAACTTTGTTTTCATTGAATCTGTCATTTTAGAACTTTGTTTTCATTGAATCTGTCATTTTAGAACTTTGTTTTCATTGAATCTGTCATTTTAGAACTTTGTTTTCATTGAATGTGACCAGTTTTTGCTTTGTTTTCATT
>JAQFXT010002711.1:0-11167 GCA_034683725.1 Strigamia crassipes
TTGCAATCTGGACAAGTTGCTGACAGCCTTCAGCAACGCGGGCATGACTTTAAGCAGACACAAATGCAAATTCATGCGGCCAGCAATCGAATTCCTCAGGCTACACATTTCGAAGGCCGGCATCCGCCCCTTGGAGTCCAAGCTAGCCCCTCTGCGAAATGGCGCACAACCAACCGACGTCACGTCATTGAAATCTTTCCTCGGTTTGGTGAATTATTATGGGAAATTTATACAAAATTTATCTACCCTTTTAGCGCCCTTTTATAATTTGACTAAGGACGGTGTCGAGTGGTCGTGGTCCCAGGAGCACGAGGCAGCTTGGCTCGAGGCAAAGGCATCGGTATCCGGGGAATCCACATTGACGCATTTTGATCAGAAGAAAAAGATGTTCCTCACAGTCGACGCATCGCCAGTGGGAGTGGGTGCAGTTTTATCGCACCTGGACGCAAGTGGCCACCACCTGCCCATAGCATTTGCCAGTTCCCTGCTCTCGCCAGCACAGCGCAATTATGCGCAGATCGAGCGCGAGAGTTACGCCATAATCTACGGGATTAAAAAATTCCATCATTACGTGTTTGGGCGAAAATTTTTTCTCAGAACGGACCATAAACCTTTGGTGGCCATCTTTGGTAAAAAGAAGGGAGGTAATCAGGTGGTGGCAGCTCGATTGCATCGGTGGGCGATATTTTTATCCGCGTATGATTTTGACATTGTACATGTGCCAACTAAGGATAACGAAGTGGCAGACGCGTTGTCCCGGAACCCGCAGCCAATCGTGGACATGAAGGGGGACGTGGATTTCGGAACTAATACAGTATTTCAGACTCTCATTGCAAATTTTCCTGTCTCCATAGCATCGTTAAGCGCTGCATATTCAACCGATAAACAGTTGCAGGCCGAGCTCCGATGCATTCGCGACGGCTGGCAGGACAGATCACCAGATTTAACCCCTTTTTACAGACATCGAGAGGCGCTCGTAGCGTTCAAGCAGTTCATGTTTTTGGGGGAGCGACTGGTCGTGCCGGCAAGCCTGCGCGCAGCCGTTTTATTGGAACTACACGCTGGCCATTACAGGATAGTGCGCACAAAATCGCTGGCCCGCGCCACTGTCTGGTGGCCAGCAATCGACGATGATGTCGAACGAACAGTCCGCACGTGTGATGCGTGTCAGCGAGCGCAGCCCGCGCCTCCTCGGTTGACAGACTTGCGTTGGCCCGTTCCGGACGAGGTTTGGGGCAGGATCCATATTGACTTCGCCGGACCATTCCATGGCAAGACTTTCCTGTTAGCGGTCGACGCGAAGTCGAAGTGGTGCGAAGCACGCGCAATGGGTGTGACCACCGCGGCTGCCACAATCGCAGTATTAGATGACTGGTTCACGCAGCATGGCCTGCCGATACACGTCCACTCGGACAACGGACCACAGTTTGCAGCTAACGACTTTGTAAATTTTTTACAGAAAAACGGCATCCGGCAAACATTCTCCCCCCCCCCCCCGTACCACCCGGCAACAAACGGGGCCGTGGAGGGGTTTGTAAAGACATTTAAGAATCAGGTGGATAAGTTTGTGCGTATGAACCTGTCACTGCACGATGCAGTCAACCGGTTCCTGCATTCATATCGTTCCACGCCGCACATCACCACCAAAAAGACCCCGGCAGAATTGTTTCTGGGTCGGCAGTTCAGGTCACGATTGCACTTGTTGAATCCACGTCTTTTGCCGGATACCACCCCCATGGACATGACGCGCAGTTTCAAGGAAGGACAGGCCGTCTACGTCCGCGACTACCGCAGTTTGGTGAAATGGGTGCCGGCCGTCATAACCCGTAAGATTTCCTCGTCTACATACGAGGTGGAAGTCTCAAACGGCGTCATTTGGTCGCGTCACACGGACCAGATACGCTCAAGGTCGACCACTGGACTGCCGCGACAAATAGAGGAGGGGACCGAGTTCCTGTGGCCTGCACCCCAAGCACCAATTACAGCCGTACCAACTGTACCCAATACAGCGAGTGCAGTTCCGCAAGCAGGGCTGGTACAGGCGCAGACCGCACCCCCAGCAACTCAAGCTATCGTCCCGCCAATCGCTGCATCTCCGGCCGGGCCGGCAGGCCCTTTGCCAGCGGGCTTGGGACCAGGTAACGCGCCGAACCCTCGACCACAAAGACACAAACGACCGCCACAATATTACGGCTTTGAGTAAACGCTGCTGCGTGTCACAAATTCAAAGAGACTATTTTTTTAGTGGAAATCAAATGCTTTTATTGTTCGTATTGTATACAACTGTTTTTCTCAAATTATACACTAGTGTCCATAATAAGGGGGTACTTGGAGTGTATTTTCCAAGGTGCCAAATACCACTCCGTATCATGTAAATGATGCGGTGCTATGTCAGCGCCATCTGGCGCAAATGAATAAAATCAGTCCAATTCACAACTGATTAGCATACACGTGCGTCCGCGTTTCTTTCTCCGAGATTCGAGCTCTACTTACAAACACAGCACCCCCAATATCAATGAATTATTTCCGACTTTGGGGACAATATTAACTGTCCCAGACGAGGGCGACAATTTGCCGAAAGACTCGACTAATCTGACCGCAACCTACGAAAATCTCGTGGCCGCAACATACCTGGATGTTCCTTACGAAAATCTGGAAGCACCAGAAAAGCCCAGGAAATTTTTTACGAAAATCCCGGGACTGTAACGGGCCAGTATTTTCCATACAAAAATGTTTTGTTTGTAATGGGCCAAGATATTGTGAAACTTTCCATATTGTCTGTGGTACAGACCCTTTTGATAATAATGTTGTTGCACTCTGGTGTGCAGAGCACACGCACAACACAATCGGGTCATGAACACGAAAGGAATTGGCCAAACTTTAATATAACCCAGTTGAGGACTGTGTATCATGTTTAGTGTGCCATATTGTCATGTTCCTGACTGAGCATTGGCCAAAATGTAGACATATTGTATATAAGCATCTGTCGCTTAGTTTTCTACAATCTGTTAGGTACTGCCCACACAAACTGACAACCAAAACGATACAGAAATAGAAGATTTCGATCAAGCATCCCTGCAACGTGTTAAACATGAAGCAGTTTGATTATTGTGTTCCCCCCAATAGCAATGAATTATTTCCAACTGTGAGGACAGACGTCCTTCGGACAATGAACAAGAGTTCGACTTGTGACGCCATAGAGTACGGTTGCAGCACCGATCTCTCTGCGCTAACTAGTGACACGTGAAACAACTTCCAAACGAATGTGATGGCATTGTCGACCACTGGGACCTAAGCATCCCCAAAGTGCCTTGCCTCCATAGGCGAAGCCAACAATGAACTCTGCCTTCACTGGCCATGCGATCAATGGCCACCGTGGTCAGTGGTTGACTTTAAAATGCACTCTAGGAGCACTAACCCCTAGACAACATATCAATAAAGTCAATTTACTGAAACTAGTGCTGTCTTTTGTGTGATTTCTTTTAGTGCCCTGGCTTTCCCGTGGTCATGATATGTTGCCCAAACACTCACAACACATTTTATTTGCTACACAAAGTATAAAAAAATGTCAATGCACATTTGGAGAAAATATGCCTGCACAGCCAATTACAAGAAGTGAAAGAACATCGCAACAATTCTACAATGCCGAATGGAAAAATTGAAACTCAAGAGTTATTCGGAAGAAAACGTAAATGCTGCACTCAAAAATCGCAAAAATTATTAAATGACCACTGAAACTAAAATCGATCCATTTTACACCTTCCTAAACACAAATTAAATCACTGAGCACTCGATGAAAGAAATCAAAAGCGAACAAACAACAAGCGACTTAATTTTGTCAACCGCTACTAAGCACTACGGGTCTTCAATTAGAAAATCACGAATGCTTGTTACAAATAGAAAGAAGGCTAAAGCGAAAGCTCTATTCTTCAGTGAGAACGTAATAAAAAAAACTGTAAATAAAAAATATTAAAAATGAGTTAACAGTTGTAACTTATTAATCGAGAATAAGTTCGTCGAGCCACCAGTCTTCGTAACTTCTATCGGGAAAGTACCGTCGAATGACGAGTGGAATTTTTCGCGCTAATAGTTCTTTCGTCGCTATTCGCAAGGGATCGGTTTCTCCCGCTAGATCAACCATAAGCGGCGCGCCCATTGCTATTTGCTTAGCTCTGGCGCCTAGTACCCGCGCCCGTTCGTATTTAGTGAGGAAACGAGTGGTTATTCTGCTACTCGGCTCTTGAAAATGTGTAGAAGCTTCCGTCATAGACAGTAAATCTATTTTGTCGCCAACCTCCACGGGACGATCAATTTCATCCAAGTTGTTGGCCTCTTCGAAATCGTCGAGTTGCTCTTCATCACTTTCGTAATCAGAAGGATCAGAATCGTCATCCATTTTATTAGAAATGTTAAAGCCCACAAGTTATTGGAGAAGCAAACAACACTGAATGCAAAGTAAATGTCTAAAACATACCTAAATACCAAAAAGCGTGTGAACGTCATTTCTACGTGCCGAATGGTCATTCGGAAACACGAAAGTAGAACGTTCTTGCCGAGAACATAAACGAAAAATGAACCAAATTTGCGGATTTCAGTCTGTGTTTGGGCCGAATCCGAAATGTGATATCTGTGATTCTTTTTTATCGAACGAACCAATTGCCGGGTGACACAACAATAAATTTGTTAAAAAAAAATTTTAAATTGTATTTGCAATTATCACAAAAATACCGCTAACTATTTCTAATTTTTTTCCATACGCAAGCTTACACAGCTCAAGATCTTTTACTCATCACAATAATCAATGGCATTAAAATATTGCAATTAAGATTTTCCAGATTAAAAAAAAAATTATTTGCAGATTCAAACAACCACAGCTGATGTGAAGTTTAAGTACTCATATTTTTTTTAAATATGTCGATGACTTGCTTAAAATCTGGTTAATTAATGCAGTGCAAACTATTTGTTGTAGCCGATCAGTATTTTTTTGTTCCAATGGGTTAAGGACGATGTCTTGCCTTTCTTAGTTTTTAAAAACATCGAATGCCCAATGGAACTCGGAAGTATTCAGCGGGAAACGTAAATGCTGCACTAAACAGGCAATGCAGTCTTACAATACAAAAATGTAAATGCCATATTCTTTACATGAATGTGGGCTTACAATACAAAGGAACAAATGCCAACTGAGACTACGTCATAGGGTTTTACACTCCACTGAACAAACGAGCGAACAATGAGATAACCATTACAGAAAATATACCTGCAGCTAAATCCAAACAAAAGTATTCACATCGATAATTAATTTCTAATCAAATCTGTCGTTCTAAGATTGGAGAAATCAAAAGCGAACGGACGACTCGCGACTTCGCTTCGTCGAACCAAACGAAGCACTACGGGGTCATCATTTGGAAAAACACGAATGCCTGTTACAGATAGAAAGAATCCTAAAATACAAGAATCCAAAAACAAAAATCCAAGAATAAAAAAATCGGACTATTTTGGCTATCCGAACATTACAGGGCCGGATTAACACCCTCAGAGGCCCTAACCACTTGAAAGATGTTGTGGCCCAAATATAACAAGTTCAAAATAATAATAATGATGATAATAATAATAAAAATAAAAAAATAAAAATTTTTAAATAAAATAAAACTTAGTTAGATAGAAACGTTTATTATTTTTAATTTATATTTAAAAGATTTTTTAATAGCAAAGTTTTTGTTAAGATCTCCAAAATTAATCTTATGTAACATGTATGCTTCTATACTAAGAACAGATAAGGCATGGTTGTTCTGTTGGGATTTTAAACTTACTTCAACGGAGAAAATGTTTAATTCTTCTTACGATTATACAAAATCATTGTGAACATTCTGATTTCAGTACTTTGAATAATTGAAAAAGAAGCAATCACATTTAATAATGATTGATACGAGTTCCATCCCATTGCTTCCATTCCATTCCTTGGGGCGTCTCGCCTCGGATTTTTTGCTTTCGAACTTCTTCCCAGTTGTTGTTTAAAACGGTTCCTCCAGACTCTATAAAAGATTTGTTCATTGCTCTCCTCGCTTCTTCCGAGCTCTGAGCAAAAATCTGTGCAAAGGCATGCTGATCTTCGCCATCTTGTTCATCAAGTTTTTCATTTTTTGCAATTTCACTGACAAGCTTGTCCCAATTCTTTTTTCTTGATGGCGTATTACTATTTCCATCAAGTTCTTGCAAGGCTTTCCATTGTCCGCTGTACAATTTTTGCATTTGAATTTCAACCTTCGAAGAAGTAATTTTCCACGTGCTGCGTTCAGTATTAATTGCGTGCGCCAAATCAATGTCCAATTCGTAAGCGACGCGATTATCGTTTCCTTGGACTTTGCATTTCAAAGTTTTGCTGGTATATTGCACACACACTTCCTTCGGCTTTGCGTTTTTAACCAGAATGGTTACAATCACACTCATTTCCGTTTGATACCATTCATGTCTCACCTGGATAAGACTAGCAGCAAGACAAACCATTTTAGTCTCTCTGTTTTCCATTTCTTGTAGTTGAGTCTTTCGGTCTTCCATTTCTTGTAGTTTAGTCTTTCGGTCTTCCATTTCTTGTAGTTTAATTGCGCACCGGTTCAACCAGCGGTCAAAAATATCCTTGTCGTCATTGGCCAACAATCTTCCTTTCGATAATAGCACTTCTGCTTCCTCGTAATTGTCTAATTGGAACCGTGCAATTCCTTTCCACAGCCATAATACAGGTTCTGCTGGTGTCTCAAATGCTAAGGCTTCATTCGCGACACATATGGCCGCTTCATAATTTTTCAGTTTCAAGTTCGCATGTGCGCGATTTGTAAAATAAATCTGTTGTGTGGAGTCAATCGCAATGGCTCACGTGTAGAAAGAAAGTGCCGAGTCATTTTTTTCCACGATAAAAGCTTCATTGCCTTTATTGTAATATTCGAACGACGATACCATTTTGGATGAAATTAGCACTTCGGTAAAAACAGAATCGGATTGATATAACTTCGTACGATGATGCACGCGGATGCTGTACAACGGATGCTGCGATCTTCGACGGAATATTGCGATAGTGAAGAAGAGATGTGACACGCGCTAATCCGATAACGTGATTTGTACGTTATCAATGCGATAACGTGATAGGCGCGTTAGCTTTTCATTAAAAGATTGTTACCATCTAGCGGTAAATGCAGTAATGACACAATACATATTAACAAAACCTTTTTGGCAGCCTTTCTTGTAATTTATGGTAAGTTCTTCAGAAGGTATTTAGAGAATTTGCATATTCACCGTGAGATATAATTTTAAAAAATTATAAATAAATAAATATAAAACCTCTGCGAGAAAAAATTTATTTATTCCAGTGTAAAATGTTGAAATTCAATAATTAATCAAATTATACACATTATGCCGAACTGTTCGAAACTCCTCTCTAACAAGAGAGGACATCGCGAACAATGTTATTGCCGAATCTGTTTAAAGTAAATAATAGTCAATAAAAAATAATGCAAAAAAAAAAATTGCCGATAGAGCGCGCGATCACTCCGCCTCGCACAAAATTCAAATTGCTACCATAATATCTACTACAAATTACGAGAAATAGTCATTTCCCGTAATAGCACACTAAAAAATAAGGTAAACCCAACTGTGTTTACTCGTCTAATTAGACTAAAATTGTGTAACAGGGCAAATCAGCCATTTTTCCCTGTGACATCATCAACGGGGAATAAAAGGTCACATGACCTATAATCCCACATTAGTTCCAGCTCGATTGACATATGTTAGGATGTGGCAACACAGCTTAAGTTGGAAAGGTGCTGATTAGAACTAACCCCTAGACAACTGTTAAATAAAGGCCTTAAACCAATATGAAACTAGCTCTTTGTCAGTTCTTTCCATTATTGATCAGCATCTAGCACTGCTTGGTATTCCCCAGCAATGTCCGAATGCGTCATAGCAATTGTGGGCTCGTCCAGGAATTTGAAGAACCCCTTTCTTTAGGAATGTCGAGGCCTAACCGAACAGCAATTTCCCAACGAGATAGAGAAGTGGAAAATGGCAAGACAAAAAAAATGCGCGCACAAAAATATCAAAACATGCAACGTGTAGCAAAAAGAAACACCGATGCCTTGACAGAAGCATCAAACACCAAAGTAAAACAAGTGAAGCACAAGGGGCAACAACGGTTAAAGTCGCCACCACAACCCAGCAAGCAGTACTAGTCAAAGTCGCCAGCATCGTACAGCCTAATAGTTCTAACCCTAGAACGTCATCGTCACAAATTGTCGCACCAATGGTTAGAAAGCTTACAGAAATTGCTCTGTTCGCCGATGACTCTTGGATCGGATTACAAAAAATTGTAGTGAGTCAAGAAGACTCGATGAGGAATGCAGAAATTCGAGCTTCATTGGCAAAACCTGCACCAACTGCGTCAAAAGTAGACCTGTTGGCAGAACAGAAACTGGCACTGGTGCTAAGCACCGCAAATGAAGGCAAACCAAAGTTTGTTACGTTTGGTGCTAGAAACACCTGTGCTCAACCTTTGTTCCTAGCACCAGTGAGCGCTGCAGCAGCAGAAAAACTGCTAAAGAACAAAGACAGACAAGTGGCCGTAATTAGCAACAAGCTAAAAGACCGCGCAATCATTCCTAAGAATGGGCGCTGCTTTGGTTGTGGGGGACCACATTTTGTTCGAGAATGTCCCCAAACACAGCAGACAGCCAAATATATGCATGACGCTACTGTCCAAGTGCACTATAAGCTGCAAGAAATAATTGCAATGTGCCAGGAGATGGGCATGCAGAATACCGAGAAGGAAAACAAGAAGACGCAATCGCCTCTAGAATAGATGCCGACTGCATAGCCAGCTCCTGTTTTCTTATTCCATTTGTTGTTTAATGAAATAAAAAGTTCAGAACCAAATCCAACTATTGTTTTGCATACAAAACCAGAATGTGACATTGTGCAAGTAAATCTCAGGGGTGGTCACGACCCCTTACCAGTCATTAATGCAGTGCTAAATGGAACTAAAGTCACAGCACTGATGGATTGCGGGGCTTTCCTGCTTATACATCAGCGGTGGCATAGTAAAGAAAATAAATTTTATGCGCCTCATCAAACCGTTTCTTGGAAACAGGTTAGTGGTGACCAGTGACAGACTTACAAGACCCATTGGAATCATCACTCTGACTTTTACATGGCGAGGTGGTGAGAAAATGGTAACCTTTACAGTTCTCCCATCAGCATCTAGGTATATTCTACTTGGGTGTAAATGGATTAAAAACAAAGGTGTAATTATCAGTCTTCCATCAAAAGATTGGCACTTCATAAATATCCCTGAAGAAAAATTTTAATTTGACAGCCCACAAACGCCAGAACAAATGGCAAATGCTGTCGTGGAAAAATGGGGTACATTATTAGAAGAAAAAAAAAATGCTTCCAATACACCATTAGAGCTGGAAGAAATGCTCATATCTAAAAGTAAATTATTACCAACGCAAACTGCAAAGATCCGCACAGTGATCAATAGATTTGGGAATGTATTCAGTTCTACAGCTGGGTGCCACCCAACTTTGGAACATTTCATTTCAACTGGGGATGCACCTCCCATCAGATGCAAAGACCAGCCAATTAATCTCAAAAAAGCAAAAATTTTAAAAGAATTGGTAGCAGATTTGCTAAGAGATGGATTATTAGACGAAAAAACTTAAGTATGTTAATTTAAGGATCAACTTTAAAGTTTTTTTCTATTTATTTCTAGGTGGAGGTTATCGGCATACTACTTAAGCAGATTTTGGTAATGGTATACTGGCAGACAAATTTCTGCATTTTTATTTAACCACAAAAATGTTTCTTTTATTGCAGATGGCATCCTACGTGGACAATTCCGTCCAATTGACCCGTTCCAGAGCAAATCGGATAATTCAAAATTTATTCAAGGAACAATGGCAAAATTTTCAATTGAACTGTTACTAGATACACAAACAACTAAGTGAAAACAGGTTTATAATAGTCAAATATAGTTGAGTTAAACAGAAGAATCTGCAACAAAACTTACATTTAAAGCCTGTTAGATTCATCAGAAAAGTGAGTGCACGTCTACCAGCTAAGCATTTGTGAAGTTTGACAATAACTGGAGATGTGCCGCAACAACGGGACAAATTATTTATTAATCCTCATTGCCACATTCGATATTGTGGTGACCTCAGAATTCCTCTGAGTGTTCACCCAAATGGAAAGTTTAAATTGGGTATTTTATTTAAGTAATTAAATAAAATGCCTAAAATGTTGTCTGGCACATGCCAGATTTCTCCCCTCCTCCCACTTCTCCAACTTTCCGAAGGGGTGGAAGGTATGGGAGGAGTTCCAAATCCCTGATGCACCATTCTGAGCTATCTGCGCAGATTTCGGTGCAGATTTCGGGGGTGAGCCAAAGCATTTTGGCTCACTCTGGAATCGATTCTACTCCTACCGACATCACTGTTTTTCTTGTCCTCGCACAGTTTGGCAAAGCTGAGATAAGTTATTTTAAGAGTTCTTTTCGAGACATTGTTGTGGTTGCAATTTCCATCGTGATCACATCACTTCAACTTCAGGATTTATTTACCAAAGTGTTTACTTGTGTTTCAGGTGAATGTAAGATTGAGCTTTGGCTCTCACAGCATTCACGCTGCGCCGCCGTCGAAGTCCGAACGTTGAGTGCAGAGCGCGCGAAGAGAAGTCATCTCCGCGCCATTTTGGTTCCTTTGTTTAGTTTGTTTATTATATTCATTCATTGTTTCAACTAGTCATGTTTAAAGTAATTATCATTCATTACGTTTTAATTACTTTCATTGTATAATTTAATCCAAATAGTTTCACTAAATTATTTGTGTTTGTTTTTACCTTAAAACAATAGTTTCATTATTTATCCCTAGACTTTTTGGCTGTAGATCTAAGTCCATTTAGGCATTCTAACGGCGATTTATTATTATAGTTAATAAAAACAACCCGGATCGCCGCAATATTATTTGTTTGAAATGTGCATTGTGGTGACCTCGAATTTCTATTCGAGGATCCACAAAAAAGTGTATTTTAATTAGATATTTTATTTAAGTTAATTAAATAAAATATCTAAAAAGGGGATTTTGATGACGCGAGTCATCTCTCTCCCCTCTCGACTCCTCCCACT
>JAQFXT010002712.1:0-11164 GCA_034683725.1 Strigamia crassipes
CCTAACCTAACCTAACCTAACCTAACCTGACCTAACCTAAGCTGCATGCTAGGTGTTAGTCGACGAATTGGCGAGTCAATGAAACGGCGTCGACGAATTGTCCGAACACCATTTATTTACATTAACGTGAACTTCTCATTCAGAGCTGAGGCAGCATTAAAGAATATGAAAATTTTTTTGTCCATAGATGTACTTTGTTAAGTTTTACATTCTTGTTGTACTGTTGTATCTTTCTTGCAGTATACTTCTTCAATGGGAGAAATCGATGCAAAAGACCGTTTGGAGCAACTGTTTGTAGCTTGCGATAAGAACGGCACGGGGTTTCTTGGTCGCTGCCAGCTGCGAGACTTGTGTGCCGGTCTTGGTTTGGGTTCTACGGAAGCCGATGCGTTGTTCGCCGACCTCGATCGCAATGGGGATGGCCGGATTGACTTAGAAGACTTTGCAGCTGGATTTCGCGAGTTCGTTATCCGGCCGGAAGAACCGCCTACAACCGAATCGGCAAACACCGATATGGAGAAGAGGAGGAAGCAAGTGCTGTCCACCTGGAAACAAATTGATGCCATCACTGGACACTTCTTGAAGTGAGTCTCATCGAGTCAGTGTACAAATTGTCGGGAAAATTCTGCCTGGATGGAATGGTCGAATACGTTCCTTCCACTACAGCACTTCGTAAAGCCCAATGACATAGCAAAAAGTCAATGGTCCCAAGTGCAAATTGGGTTGATGATTTTTCATCTTTTATGGACCCCCTGGGATTGTGGGCTCCTGGGCCATTGTCAACCAAACATGCTGCACCCTGATTGCTACGCGCAGGGCTGGACTGACTCGGCGGGATATCAGGAATTCCCAGTGGCCCGAGCGCATATTGGCAGAACTTACCCGATTTTGGCAGCCGAAGTAACTAATCCATCAACAGGCCAAAAAACACTATAATGTTGTCTAGTATTAAAAAGACGATTAAGGTTAGGTTTGCAGGGGACCAATAAAGACCCACAAAAAAACCTAACCTAAACCTGAACGAGCAACAACATTATGGTGATTTTTGACCTGTTGATGGATTAGTTACTCCGGCTGCCGAAATCAAGTAGGCCCCATTGGCCTACACAAAATGTCTGAACATATTCACATCAATGCTGCCTCTAATAAGCACCCCCTAATGACGTATTGGCGACCGTAACATATACGTACAACACAAAGAAATACCCCAGCAGAAGCAGTGGGGGTTACTAATAGACAAGAACAATGTCAGTACCTAGATCAGAGCAAATCATGCTGCACTTCCTTTGGAAAATTACTGAAGAAAAAAGTATTCCAACTGTTGCGCCTTTGTCTAAGAAAGTTTGAAATCTTTCCTTTATTAGCAATGATATTTTTAAGTTGTAAAGTCTTCAATATTTATTCGATTAATCTAACTGTTTACTCAAATTAATCTTTATTAAAGCAACCTTGTGCTAGTAGGGATTTATAGCTCAATGTTGATTATAGTCAAAAGTGGGTGGAGATGCGCAGGTGTGTAAACACTTGCATGAAAAGTTCACAGCTGGTGAATGATGACTAGAAGAGGAAAGTAAATATATGCCAAGGACAAATTTTCTTATCTTTTGCAGTGGTGACCTGTTGCAACAATTGGAAAAAATTCTTCTGGAATCGCTGCCGTCTCCGCAATTGCTCGTCGGCTTCAAACAAATTTTTGCAGACTTGGCCAGCCAATTAAGCAAATTAGAGAAAGAAAATGCACACCTGGAGCACACTTTCAAAAGGTAAGCCGTCATATCCCCTCACAGCAGCCTCCAATAAACCACTGGATAGTTGTTAGAGGAATAAAATTGTGGACCGTTTTAGACAACTGCTTAGTGCAGGGTAAATTGTCACGTGACCAAAATAGAATTTAGGTCATCCTCTCCCTTGAACACATGTCTTACAGATGACATTCATTTCCACATTTCAACAAGCCTCAAGATTATATATTTTTGTATTTGTATTTCAGGGATAAAGAAACTCACAAAAGACATCTACAACAGTTGGAAGATGAAATGGAAAAACAAGTCAAGCAGCTCAAGGAATCAGTGTACCAACAGCTCAAACAAGAATCAGATGCCGAAAACAGAGCAATGCGATCGCAACTGGAAGCCGAAAAGGCTGAACTGCAGGCTCAGTTGTCTCTGTTTCAAACTGTACGTGCAAATATTAAGGATAAGATGGACCTTGCACAACTCCAATAAAACACAATGACTGATTTTCATTGAGAGAATATTTGGGGTCTTAGGGGCTTCACGACAAAAAAATTTAGGGTTTTTAGGGTCCTAGGGAGCAGGGACCTAGGGAGGAGGGACAAAAGTGCAAGGTCCTAAGCAAAAGCCTAGGGTGTCTATCCCTAAAACTATTACTGCCTTGGCTTGTCTGGACAAAGTCGTATAGATTACCGTATTTATTTGATTAAAAGTCGCCCTCGTTAACAAGTCGCCCTCAAATACAAGCCGCGGCTAATATCCGAGGGCGATTTGTATTTGTATTTTGTTGTTGAACTTGTGGATTCTCTCTGCCTAAAAGTGATTTTTCTAATGTTAGAGGACGTAATTAAGACGTAACACCTAACATTACGTCGTGACGACAATCAAACAAAACGTCGCCATGACATAAATGGAAACGTTTACCTGACGTAATGTTATGTGGAATTTGACGTTTTCAATTAAAGTCGCCCTCGAATAAAAGTCGCCCTCGATTATAGGTCATGGCAAAAAATTGCATTTGCAAATATAAGCCATGGCCTATAATCAAAGAAATACGGTATTTGATGATCATTTATTCGACGATCATTTATTCGACGATCATTTATTCGACGATCATTTATTCGACGATCATTTATTCGACGATCATTTATTCAACAGTCATTTATTCAACGATCATAACCAAATCTAACCTAACCTAATATAACCAAAATACAATTCATTTATTCCCTGTCGAAATAACGACTGGCAAATAGAGGAATGGATCCTTCTGGACGGGGCCGTTTAGAGAGAAAAAAACCGCAACAAACTCCCGAAACTTAAAGAAGCTAAGTGGGGTTAGGTTTAGTCTATCTACGAGTAGTTTTTTCTGTCATCAGGCCTGGAATTATTATTTTCCCTGGGCATGGGTTTGCTCTCGGTGGCCCTGTGCCTGAATGGCAGGGGTCGGTAAATTGCATTGGAACTTGCTTCTAAGTTTCATCGAAGTAGTTTCTGACAGCTTCAATTCTTCCTCCGTAGTTTGGTAATCATTTAAAACAAGACCAGGGTGAACAGACCGAAAGGATGCGGGCAGCCCACTCCAAGTTAGAAGAAGCACACCAGGACAACCGACAACTGCGAATCAACTTGGCCGAAATGCAGACAAACGTAGCTGTGCTTCGAAGCGATGTGGCCCAACTTCGTACCCAATACGAAGACAAGTGTAAAGAACTACACAAGTATGTGCTGCTTCTCTTAATTCAGGAGACCAGTGTCTCCCAGATAACTGTATCATCTCTCTTCCTGATGCAGAGAGAAAGAAGTAGTCTTCGAATACATGCATGAACATGACCACCTAACAAGGCAACTTCATCTTCTGCAGTAAGCATCTATCAGTTGGTCAATTCATAGTTTCTTCCATCCCACTCTTTGTTCCAGTGAAGCGAATAAAAGATTACAAGATCTGAATGACCATCTACGTGGCAGTATGGATGCTTCGCAGTTATACAGACAGGTACCCTAATGTTCAAATACACTAGAATACTGTATTTTTGTACACTTAGCAAAATTATGTTCCAATTAATTTACTTTTGTAAGCATTTTGTTCAATTTTTGGTCAGATGCAAAATTTTCGAAAAACACCCATCCTTCGCGATAACTCGATGGTAGCAGAATCAGAAACAAACTTGGATGAAATAACGTTCGGGCTCAAGCGCTTCATGGAAGATATTGGTAAGGCATTGCTTGATGAGGTGAATCCCAGTAAAAGACAAATCCAGTACCTTGGAAAGTAGATTAACATCTTGAGATGGATAAATCTTTGTAATAGTCATTTCGGGACATCCCTAGATCCCGCTCCGATAGCACTACAGCTTGGTGACAAAGCTTAGGCATTAGATCAGCTGCCACAGCCAGCCACAAGAGGGTAGACAGTAGGCACAACCCTAGATGGCCCACACTTTTTAGGGGTCCACGCACGAGAAAACTCCAGAAACAACGATTTCTGCAAGTTAATTTGCAAGGGTGCCCTGATATTTTGACTGCTAGGGGCATCCACAGAGTTTAATCCGGAACTGTAAGGGCCTCACAATTCTAATATCATCCAAGCCCTATCTCAAAGACAGCTGCCCTGGATCAGTTGATAGCTTAAGAGCCTTTGATAGACAAATGAATCCAATGATTACTTGTATTGCAAGGTGCTCAGTTTGTCTGGGAGCAAAATGTGCCACTGGGGTTTTGAGTAATAGACAAAATGCACTTGGCAGACAGTGGAATGTCTACCATGCGAGAAGACATCCCGTCCGAAGATGAAGAACCCAACAAAAGTAGGAACAGTTTACCATCTTTTGAACCATTAACAACAAGCACGCCATTGGGGTATACAACCATTACAGCTTTGGTTTCAAATTAAAATTTTAGCGAAAGTCATTGCGTTTCAGGTTTTCATCGTTACAAAACCCGGAAAGGACTTTCAAAGTAGTCTTCGCAGGAGATGCAAATGTTGGAAAATCCACTTTCATTCTGCACGTCAGCAAAGGAGTTTTCGTTCCAACAGTCAGCTCAACTCTGGGTGACTTAAAGCTCTCAAAAATTGCAAAAAAATTCTCAAAATCGTACATTGATGCATTTTGTTATTATTACATAGGTGTGGACTTTCACATGAAAACATTCAATGTGGATGACATCAATGTCACCTTGCAATTATGGGACACAGCAGGCCAGGAGAGGTAATAACTCCATGCTAGATTGCCAACTTGCCAATGATAGCAATTTCCTTTATTTAACTACATTCTTTGTATTTTCTCAAGGTTCCGTAGTCTCACCAAGTCCTACTTCCGAAAAGCCGATGGCGTAATGTTGCTTTTCGACTGCACCAATGAAAGATCCTTCCTCAACGTCCGAAACTGGATGGAAGCCATCGATGTAAGCCAGAGGCGTAGCTAGGCTTTTGGTGCCCTTGGCAAATCCGCTCCGGGCGCCCTTGGCAAATCCGCTCCGGGCGCCCTTGGCAAATCCGCTCCGGGCGCCCTTGGCAAATCCGCTCCGGGCGTCCTTGGCAAATCCGCTCCGGGCGCCCTTGGCAAATCCGTTTTGGCTTAGTTGTGCCCTTGGCAAATCCGTTTTGGCTTAGTTGTGCCCTTGGCAAATCCGTTTTGGCTTAGCTGTGCCCTTGGCAACTGCCCCAATGCCAAGCCGTTCCTACGCCACTGTAAAGGTGGGTTCACACTTGGAAGTAAAGTAAGCAAAGGTAAGGTAAGCTGAGATAAAGTAGAAGTAAGGTAACGCAAGTATGTTCACATTTGATTTAAGTTGAAGTAAGAATAAACCAATCACGATCGATTGGCAACATCTAGATCCAAAACAAGAATCAAATTCAAGTTTTTCCTGATTGGCTGGAAGTAAGCTTATTACTTCGCTTTACCGCTTACTTCAAAAAAAATTTTGAAGTAGCCATTTCCCTCGATTACTGCTAACTCAACCCCACAATGCAACTCGCAGCACTCTTGCATTGCGTCCAAGTGGGAACACAAATGTGAACCCACCTACAGAAACCATCAGTGGTCAATGGGATATGCTGATGCAAAGTGTCCATCACTTTGTTTTCATCGTTGCAGGAAGTAGTGGACAAGAGGCTGCCCATAATGTTGTGTTCAAATAAGACGGATCTGCGCTCAACCGCTCTGATGCAAGGCCGGACCATTGTGGAGCAAGAAACTGGAGAACTTTTAGCCAGGGTAAAGTCAAACAATTTTCAATCCAATTTGATTAATTCATATCTTCGCTCGTAGGATTTTGGGGCCATTTACATAGAAACAAGTGCCAAAAATGGTGAAAATGTTTCAACAGCAATGATACAACTAACCAGGTAATTTCACTTTGTTGCAAAACTGAATTTCAGGGAGAGAAAAACATTCCTAGCCTAAAAATAGCAATTTTTAGACAACAAAATTAGCATAAAAACATTTTACATCAAAAGTTGACATTTCTAAACATGTAGCTCCAATGTACTGGCTAAGACGATGAATCTCAATGGGTTTTCATGCCTCCTGATGGACAAACTAGAAAACAGCTAAACTGAAATTTTTTTTCCAGCAAATCAAATACCTGTTTGCTTCATTGATTGAGACTCACAGAACTGCATTGCCTAGTCAAAATAGTTTTACAACTTCAATAAGAAATAAACAACCTTAGTGCAAAAATGTACATTTCAAGAGCAAAAATGCACATTTTAAAAGAAAAAATGCACATTTTAACAGCAAAAATGCACATTTTAACAGCAAAAATGCACATTTTAACAGCAAAAATGCACATTTTAACAGCAAAAATGCAATTGAAATTTAAAAAAAAAATGCAATTTTAACAGCAAAAATGCGATTTAAATTGAAAAAAAATGCAATTTTAACAGCAAAAATGCAATTTTAACAGCAAAAATACAATTTTAACAGCAAAAATGCAATTTTAACAGTAAAAATGCAATTTTAACAGCAAAAATGCAATTTTAACAGCAAAAATGCAATTTTAACAGCAAAAATGCAATTTTAACAGCAAAAATGCAATTTTAACAGCAAAAATGCAATATTAGCAGCAAAAATGCAATTTAAATAAAAAAATTCAATTTAAATAGAAAAAAATGCACTTTTAGCAGCAAAAATGCAATATTTATACCATAAATTAAAATTTGTCTTAAATATAAAACCTTTTTCCACATACTAAAACCACTTTTCTCCTTTCAAGACAAATGATAAGCTGCGAAGACCGCGACGTCAAATTCCGATCCAGCGTAATCGACGTTGGCAAAGAAACCATTCCTCAGAAAAAGAGCTGCAGCGGCTGCAAATAAACCACCGCAAAACACTCCAAACCCGCAATGTACATTTTCCCACACCCAAACCGCTCGCATTGGCATTTGTAACAGTTTGCATTGAATAAATTTATTTTCTGCAATTATTTACATCTATTCAATTAACATATTTCTCTTAAAAGCCAATAAATCGACTCTAAAATCAAAAAATCTCAAATCCAAATAGAAAACAGCACGGGGGGACTCCTCGACTCGTCAACTAGCGCTAAATCTGGATAAAATCATGGCACTAAAATAAACTTTTTACACCGTCTACACCTTGCGCACCTTCCGCATTTCGCTAACACACGATACGTAGAGTGCATAGGTGGAGCATCGAACAGATTAGTTAGGAATTTGTGCAAATCCAACCTCCCAACAAATGCATTAAGGCAATAATTAACTTACAAATAATCAACAAAATTAATTAATTATTTTTGATTTTTTTTTGATTTTTTTTTAAGAAAAAAATTGAAAAATAAAAATAAAAATTAAATGTTAAAAAACAAAATTATTTTTCTTTTAAAATGTCTTTTTTTTTTTTTATGACAGCACTGTGAGGGTGACTGTACCCTTGGCGTTCTTTAAAATGGCGACGGCTTTTTCGTGCGTGTAGCCTTCGAGTTGTTCGCCGTTGACGGCGACTATCTGGTCGCCGCGTTTCAGCTGCCCGTTCTCGGCGGCGGCTCCTTTTTCGAACACAGTTTTCACATAAATCGGCAGGTCGCCGTGCGGGCTGCCGTAGCCGCCCACTATACTAAAGCCCAGGCCGTCGATGCCCCGATCTAAGGCGATCGTTTTACACCTGTCGAGAGAAATAAAGTCGATTAGTTAGGTAAATATAGCGGAACAACACGCGAGAATGACCATTTAGTGTAAAAACTGCTAAAAGATGACCTTAGAACTAGTAAAATAAAAAATAAGCAGCTAAAACGACCCAGTACCTACTAAAACACTAGAAAAGTAAGTAAAACGGCCTTAAAAACTTCGAAAACCCACTAAGACGAATTGTATAAACCTTAAAAATCGTATAAAACGGATTTTTAGGTCCTAAACCTACTTAAACCGACCCCAAAACAATACAAAATAGTCTGAAACAATAATTAAGGTTGTAAAAAGTACGTAAAAACTGCAAGAAAACGTTTAAAAAATACCTAAAACGATTAAAAATAATTAAAAACAATCTCAAATTTCCTTAAAACGACAAAATAGCTGCTAAAACGACATCAAAACCCTTAAACACGATAAGAGTTGTAATTTTTAGTACTAAAACGACATAAGAATACTCAAAATAATTTTAAAATGCAATTTTAAGCAACTAAAACAAATAAAAATCCTTAAAACGATAAAAATTGCAATTTTAACCAAATAAAACGACATCAAAACCCTTAAAAACGATAAAAATTGTAATTTTTTCGTACTAAAACGACATAAGAACCCTCAAAATGATTTTAAAATAAATGTTGAGCAACTAAAACGAATAAAAATCCTTAAAACAATAAAAATTGCAGTTTTAAGCAAATAAAAAGACTAAAAATTTTTAAAACGATAAAAATTGCAATTTTAAGCAAATAAAACAACATCAAAACCTTTAAAAACGATAAAAATTGCAATTTTGAGCAACTAAAACGAAACAAAAATACTTAAAACGATAAAAATTGCAATTTTAAGCAAATAAAACGACATCAAAACCCTAAAAAAACAATAAAAATTGTAATTTTTAGTACTAAAACGACATAATAACCCTAAAAACGATTTTAAAAAGCAATTTTGAGCAACTAAAACAACATAATAATCACACAAAACGATAAAAAGTGCCGTTTTAAGCTCCTAAAACAAGGCAAAAAAAAAATCAATTCGTGCATTCCCTCGGCCCGTTTTACCAGTTTTACCCGTTTCGCTTAACTAAACGGTCATTAAAACGAAACGAGCCCAAAAAGGAATAAATGTAAAAAGCAGTCTTACCTTTCGCTTTACACAATTTTTATTAGTATTTCTTTTTCCTGTTGCAGCAATCAGGACAAGAAGAAAAAGAGAAAAGAGAAAAGAAAAAAAAACAAAGCAAGTCGATCAGTCAAATGGGTAAACTAGAGACAAACCGACTCCGCTAAGTTAAGACGTGCAAAAAAGCGACGGACAAAACCAAAGCATGGCCGCGCTTGTCAGCCGTCAATCTCACCCGTCGGACGTGCCGTTCGCTTTGCCGTTCGCTTTGCCGGTCGACCCGTTGGCGGTCCGATGCGGCACCACCTTTAGTCGGCCGACCTTCATGTGGATTCGCCCCATGCTCGTCTGTTGACAATTTTCGATTAAAAGTTTTTTTTTTTTTTTTTAGGTATTGTTTGTTTGGTTTTACTTTTAAGATGGCCGCTGCTTGTTCTTGCATGGCGTTTTTCAGGTCGTGGCCGTTGACGGAGATTATTTGGTCGCCTTGGATGAGTCGGCCGTCGGCTTCGGCTGCGCCACCTTTAACCTGCGAATAGTTGCAATGTTTTGTTAGTATTTTTTTGGGTTTGGTTGATCAATTTTTGTCATGTTTTTCGATAAATTTCTAAGAGTTTTTGAAATTTTTTGTGTTTTTTCAATAAATTTCAGCGAGTTTTGGAAATTTTTTGAGTTTTTTCGATAAATTTCAATGAATTTTCGAAATTTGTTGAGTTTTTTCGATAAATTTCAATGAATTTTCGAAAATTTTTGAGTTTTTTCGATAAATTTCAATGAATTTTCGAAATTTATTGAGTTTTGTCGATAAATTTCAATAAATTTTCGAAATTTTTTGAGTTTTGTCGATAAATTTCAACTAATTTTCGAATTTTTTGAGTTTTTTCGATAAATTTCAGCGAGTTTTCCAAATTTTTTCTTCGGATTTTTTATAAATTTTATCTTTCGATAAATTTCCGATAACTTTCGACACTTTTCGATAAATCTAAACAATTTTCGAAAAATTTTTCACCGAATTTTTTTATAAATTGTCTTGTTTTCGACAAATTTCGGATAAATTTCAACACACTTCATTCTATCAATTTCTACTTTTATTCGTTCAATTTTGGAGAAATTTCGACTTTTATTCGTTCAATTTTGGAGAAATTTCGACTTTTTTAAATAAATTTCAACTTTTTTGAATAAATTTCAACTTTTTTGAATAAATTTCGACTTTTTTGAATAAATTTCGACTTTTTTGAATAAATTTCGACTTTTTTGAATAAATTTCGACTTTTTGAATAAATTTCGACTTTTTTGAATAAATTTCGACTTTTTTGAATAAATTTCGACTTTTTTGAATAAATTTCGACTTTTTTTTAAAAATAAGTTGTCGATAAATGTCGACCTTTGTTGATGAATTGGTCTCAACTCACCACATCAGACACAAACACGCCCGGTCCGTTCTTCCTTCCGACGATGCTGAGGCCCAAACCCTTGCCCGGCTTCTTCAACAACTCCACCTCGAACATCTCGTGAGCGTCCTCCTCCCGCGCCTGATTCTCCTCGCGAAACACCACCATCTTCACCTTGGACGGCGTCTGCCGCAGAGTGCCGATCGCGTGGTCGTGAGTCGAATCGCGGAGATTCTCGTTGTTCACCTCCAAAATTTGGTCGCCGGGCCTCAGTCGCCCGTCTTTGGCCGCCGCCCCGTCCGGATAAACTTCGTGGATAATGATCGCCCCCTAATAACAAACAACTAACTTATTTCAATTTTTGAATTTGTTCAATTTGTTCAATTTTTGAATTTGTTCAATTTTTGAATTTGTTCAATTTTGAATTCGTAAAGTTTTGAAATTGTTGAATTTGTTCAATTTTTGAATTTGTTCAATTTTTGAATTTGTTCAATTTGTTCAATTTTTGAACTTATTTAATTTTTGAATTGTTTAAACTTGTTCAATTTGTTCAATTTTTTAAACTTGTTCAATTTGTTCAATTTTTTAAACTTGTTCAATTTGTTCAACCTTTTAAACTTGTTCAATTTGTTCAATTTTTTAAACTTGTTCAATTTGTTCAATTTTTTAAACTTGTTCAATTTGTTTAATTTTTTAAACTTGTTCAATATTTCAATTTGTTCAATATTTCAATTTGTTCAATATTTCAATTTGTTCAATATTTCAATTTGTTCAAT
>JAQFXT010002713.1:0-11164 GCA_034683725.1 Strigamia crassipes
GAAATGCCCGTTTTACACTCTGAAATGCCCGTTTTACACTCTGAAATGCCCGTTTTACACTCTGAAATGCCCGTTTTTCACTTTGAAATGCCCGTTTTACACTCTGAAATGCCCGTTTTACACTAGCTACATTCCAAAACGCCGTGTTAGTCGTTTTAGGCGTTTCTTGTCCGTTTTGTTTTGACCTTGTTTTACGCTTTTTTGGGAATGGCCAAACAAAAATATCGTTTTGACCTCGTTTTAGTTAATTTAATTTTCTAAAAAAATTTTATTAAAAATTGTAATTCGTTTCATTTGGCTGTTAAATGTCTAATCGTGCAGTCAAAAACCAAATTTCCACCACACGGAAGAAGAAAGTAGTTGATTGTTTAGCAACAAACTACACCCGTGTCGTGTCTGTTAAAACGTGCTCTCATTCACGTTAGCGTTTTAGCCGTGTTAGCGCCACAGACACGGACTTTTGCCGGATGTGACGTCATACCAACGAACACGACACGGCTAAAACGACTAACACGCTACTTTTGGAATGTAGCTACTCTGAAATGCCCGTTTTACACACTGAAATGCCCTTTTTACACTCTAAAAAGTCCTTTTAAATTAAACTGTCACATTTTTAGGCAGAAAAGCATTGAAAATAAATATAGAGGTGCAAAAACGTACGATTTTATAACTTCCGGTTGCGCATCGGACGTATTTTCATAATATTTATAATTTGTTAAATTATTGATTTTATTTTTATGTTTTTGATTTTCATTTTAGACGGCGAAAGCGCCGTATGGATTCGGCTGAAAGCAACCTCACTTTCTCCAATCCAACGTACAATTCGTCGAGTGGCGACGTATCGTTGGAGAAGAGACCTTCGTGGCGCCGAGTGTCCAAAAATGAGGTACTCAAACAACAATAAAAAGAATAAAACAATAAACAATAATCGCAAATTGTTTTGTTTTGTTTTTCTTTTTCTTTTTCTTCTTAAGGATCATTTACTGGGCCTAAACTCGGAAGAAAAACTAAACAACCACGAAGCAACAGCTCTAGTATCAAAAAAAGATAATATCCAAATGGACAGTCACGTGCAGCTGCAGACGAACCGATTGGATCAAACTGTGCGGAACAATTTAGTGATGGTGCAAAATGAAAAACAGAGCAACATTAGAAGTAACGTTTCATACAGCACCGTCGAGACGGATATCTAGACAGCCGAATAAAGATATCATTTTACAAAACAACTTTGAACAAAAAACAAAACGAACAAAAAAATTTCTCGAGCGAATGTGTGGCGCATGACGTGTACGTGTGCGTGAGCGTGTGCGTGACGGATTTCAGTTCTGCGTGTTTTGATTATGTTTTGATTTATGTTTTTTATTGTTTTTATTTTATTTTCTAAATTGATAATTTGTCGTTTATTTATATTTATATTTGAATATACGCATCATTGCCATATCTATTATGTTTGTCATGACGTTTGAATAGATCACTGCCGGCTTTTTTTTGTTTTTGTTTGTTGATTTTATCACTTTTGTCTTCCATTTTGTTTAGTTTGGCGTTTGGACGACAGGATTATCCAATGGACATTCCCACTAGATTAAAATGACATTTTAATATTTATATTTTTAAAGGTGTTGATGAATTTGACGTGACATTTCATCGGATTCGTGCAATTTTATTCATTTTGTTTTGTTTTGTTTTTGCAATCCGGTCGTTATGGACAAAAATATTGACAAATTTTTAATTTTTATTTTTAAATTTTAGCGGTAAAACGACCCGACTGGTAAATGAAATTATTTCGTTTATATTACCACGTTTTTATTTGTTTGAATATATATTATATATTTAAAAAAAAAAAAAAAAATAATGTTTTTAATGATTATTATTGAGTATGTGAATGTTATTTTATTACAGAACAAATCCCTCCATGTTGAAAAAATATCGCAAAGTGTATAGAATGGGTTTAAAGAATAAACTTTTTCTTAAGTAAAAAGTTTTTCAAATATCACACTTAATACATTTTTTCATGAGACAAGTATATATGTGAAATTTTTAGCTGTTTGATATCGATTGTAATAGTCTGTTGTACATGTAAATAATCTTTATTTCGAATGAAAAATAACATTCAATTTTTCAAAGTGTTTCGACATTTTCATTTCAACATTCAAAGAAATAAAATAAAATTCTTTATATTTAAAATTGTTAAAATTATTTATTATTTATTGATTTTATTGAGTTATGAAAAGTCAGTTGGGGTTTCTGTCGACAGATGGCGGTACAATATATTAGGACTTTGGATTCAAATTTGAAATCGGTTCTCACTCACATCCGGGTTTCGCGACCGATCGCGGGTATTCCAAAATGGCGACTTCTGTGTTTGGATTTATTCGAGTTTACCGTTTGTTTTTTAACTATTTTTTACCGCGAAATCACTAGTTGGGAATTTTATACCGTAAGTATTATTTATCTACACGGTCGGTTGTGTTGTTGCGACCGGTAGTTCGGATTTAAACGCCGGATCATCGGAAGAGTGCGAGCGCTTCGGCGTGCGATGAAAGCGCGGGCGACCGTTAACTGCAACGATTTGAATTTCGCACGACGTTTGTACGTTTACACGTTTAAAACTCGATCGTAACCGTTTTCCACTTTATTATTTTGCGTAAATAATACAATGAACATTTTTTTTCCGTAGGTGTTTCATCACTGCACGTGGTATTTTCCTTAAAACAACAAATTCACGAGCGGAACGTCGAAAATGAGCGCGAGCGCAGCGTTGAGTGACAGCGACAAAGAGCTGGAGACGAGATTTGCTCATTTATTGAACCCCATACGTGATTTAGCGAAGAATTGGGACGTGGATATTGCGTCGTTGCTTGAAAACTATTTAACCGAAGTAAAAAATGAATTTTTTCTCAGAATTATTTATTTTAAAACAAATTTTGAACATTTTTTTCGAAAGTTGGAAGCGGTTACCATCACGTTCGATGGAGGGAAGACAACTATGAACTTCGTCCAAGCGGCTTTGCTCATCCAAGGATCCACATCCGTCTACAGCAGAAAAGTGGAGTTTTTGTATATGTTGGTACAGGAAATGCAGCAACTGTTGGCGAAGAAAAAACAACTGCAACAACCGTCGTCCGTCGATTCACGAGACAAAGATGAAACGGCGGAGAAAGAATCCGTGGACGATGTAAATTACAAAAAAAATTCACAAAATTCACAAAATTCAAAACATTTGTTTTTTTACGCTTAAAATTTGACGTTTGTTCGCAGTTTCTGAGGCTGGATGATACCCCGGTCAACAAAAACGTCGATCTCAGAGACGGCGGAAACAGCAAGAAAAAAGCGATTCTTCTACCGAACACGCCGACGTTTTTCGTTCCATTGGACGAGAGCGAGAAAGGGGACATGTTATTTAGGTATTTACATGAAAATCGTCGATTAATTCGTTTAATTGTTTTTGGAATCGATTTTAGTACCAAAGGAGAGCAGATTGGAAACAAAAACGACTTCAAATTGGGCATTGGCGATTTGCATTCGTCGGGAATGCTTTTGTTGGACGTCGACAGCGAATTTGCTGCGGAACACGACGGGAAAATCACACCTACAGTTCCCCACGAAGAACCTGCAATCATTTCCGGTTGGAATTGATAAATTGATACATTATTGATTTTTAATTAATTTTTAAAAATTTTTAAAATTTTTTTTTTTTTAGATGACGATTGCGGGCCCCCGTCGCCGGCTTTAAGCGTGCATTCGTTCGGCGGCGACAACGAATTGCCGATGCAAACAAATCACTCGAATCAAAACGAGAACGCGAATTTGGAGAACAGATGCGAAAGCGAAACCATCAGGTATAACTTGAGAGCTCGGAAGCAGAGCGACGTTTTGCACGACGCAAATCGAATGGATCCCACCGACCCGTACGAAGACCTCATTTTCCAACACCATCCATTTAGAAAAGGTTTTGAATAATTCGTGTTTTTAAATTAATTAATTAATTAATTGATTGATTGATTGATTTTTTTTTTAATGAAAATAGGAAATGTGTTTCGGATACTCGACGAATTGGAGCCAAAGAACACGAAGAAAAGAAAGATGAGAAAGACGAAACAAAAACTCGATGAACCGTTAACGCAATTGAGCAGCTTTTGCAGCGTCGAATGTACGCATTAATTAATCAATTTTTTTTAATTTTAATTTTTTTTTTTTTAATTGGATTTTAATTTTTGTAGATTTTTCCGACGCGTCGAAATTCGTTAAAGACGCTTTGAAAATCCCCACGTTTGTGGAATTGAATCGGATGTATTGGCAGGAGCAGAAAGAAAGGCACAAAAACTTCCCGAACCTCGATGAAATCCTCGTAAATTAACGCAAATTATCGATTGAATAATTGGATTTTAATCGATTTTCGTTGTCGTGCAGCCGGCGGATGTAATTCCGACGGAAGGCGACGACCATTCGGACACGGACCAAGGAATTTGCGACGATTATTTAGCCGGCGGTGACTACGGCTGCGAGATGGAACCCTCGGCGCGTCCTGTCGATAACAAACCGAGCGACAGTAACCAAACTCAACAAAATATTTTTGTTTTAAATTAATTAATTTTTTTTTTTTTTTTTTTTAGTCGATAAATTAGTCGGATGTACGTACGAAGATTTAGTGCGCGAACACGTGGAGAAGTTCATGTCGAGTGCGCAGAAATACGTGCAAGTGTCCGATTTGGCCAAAAGGGTCCAGGAATGGGAAGAAAGGATTGTGCCCCTCCTCGAACAGGAGGAAGTGATGGAGCCGTTCGATATCCACCAATACGGATCGAAAGTCCTCAACAGGTTCAGCGTGAACAACCGGAAACAGACTTTAACTTTTAAGAAAATTGTGGAAAATGAAGAGAAACGAGAAGTCGCCAGGTTCTTCTTGGCGTCCTTACAGCTCGTACGAAATCAATCGAATTAATTGAATAAATCGAATAAATTAATTAAGATTTTTTTATTTTTTCAGGCTAATTCGTCCAACGTCGCCATTAGCAAACATGGGGAGCTCGAATCCAGTATTAACACGATGGAATTGACACTTTTATCGCGAGTACGACACCACGAACAACTGGACGATTACGTCGCGCCGTCGTTACAGGCCAGTTAACGTTGACCCCGTCACTCATGTACAAATCTCATATTTTTGGATCCAAAATAAACCTTTCTCCGCCTTGGTAATTTCTAATCACGTGATATAATTTAGGAAATTATTTTTCTAACGGAAGTTTAATTATTATTATTTTTTTTTATGTTTAATTTTAAAAAATTTTAACTTTGGTTTATATATTTATGTAACGCACGAAATGTCGTTTTTTCTAAGTATCTTAACCATTTATTCGTGTAAAATACAATGTAAATATAAAAAGGATGACGTTCTTTGGCCGCGCATTCTGTCTTTGAATGGGGAAAGGAGTAAGAAGGAATAGAGAGATCTTTGGTACGAATATCGTAAGATTCTAGTTAAGCAGATCGGTTTTTGTGGTTACGGCGCGCACGTTTTATTCGGATTTTGGCTTTTCTTTACCTAATCCGGACAACTTTTTCACCGTGCTCACGCCGCCACCCACGACGGAGCTGCTCACGTTGTACGTGCTCGTCGCGGCCCATTTAGCGCCGATGAACGCGGTGTTGGTGGCGCTCGCACCCGCGGAGTACAGCCCGCTGCCCAAGCGCCATATGAGTCCGGATCGGTCTGGTTCAAAGAAATACACAAAGTCAATGTCATTGTAACGTTGACAAAAAGGTGAATAATCAGGAAATGGATACGGTAAATTGATGCCACCTGTTTTCCCTCGTTCGGCCTGAGTTTCGCACGTTTTTTCCGGGTTTGATTGAGTCGTTGCATCTGGCTTTTGGAGAAAAGAGGAAAAAGATAAATTATTCAATTAAATTGATATTTTTTTAGTTTTTTTTTATTATTATTTGAAAGTTACTGTTTTAAGGCATCCGGTTACGGAACGAATTCTCTCCATTTTGGATTTGCTACCTAACGAAATATTAAATTAAAATGAGGATTTTGTTAATCGGAATCTATACTAACGGTTAAAATTAAATATCAGTATACGTGTAACTCCGCCATCTTTGATGAAACTTTTGAGAGAATGCAAACAAAGTTAATTATTGGATGATGAAGATGAGCGAAGAGCCAATAATAGAGTCGAGCGGTTAAACGTCACGCTCGATTGACCCGAGCGAATACGAGCGCGATCGTTACGTAATAAATAATCCCATTAGTACTGCCCGTGCGACGAGACGTTACGCGAGATTCGAGCGCATCGTCTGCTTGCGAGCGAAGCCGAGAGAATCGGGAAATACAAATCCAATAATGATGGGCTCTGCCGTAAAGGTTCGCGTGTTTGTCGCATTGTTACGTGCGTGAAAATGTCGTCCATATGCATCAACGAAGAGTGAAAAAGCAACTGAAGAAGTGTGAGTTTCGAATGACAAGCGGTGGTGAGCTACAAACCGGCCGCAGTGTGAAACGCAAACTTTTCGTGGATTCGGTGTCGTGCTCGTCACCGTCGCCGTCGTCGTCCTCATGTTCGCCGCCGCTCGTCAAACAGTTTCGCCGGTCGCGCAGCCATTGTTGGCGGCCGCGGCCGACATGTTTCCGGCTGCGGGACGGTGCAGGTGATGCCAACTTGGGGAACTTGTCCGATTCCGACGAGTGCCGAAGCGTGGCCGACTCGCAAGAAACTTTTTCCGAGTTCGACATGTCGCTGTCCGATTGCAGTTTCGTACAGAGCCCCAGCGCGCAGCACCAAGTGTTCGATCTCGATTTGTGCGAGGAAGAGAATTTCACTTGGCTGCTCAACTTTAAAGTCGAGAGTTTGTTCCAGACGCCCTGGGACCACTCGGTCGCGCACGATCACAATTATAGGTCCATCTCGATCGATTGCTCCAAGATTATGATCGAGAAAAATCGTAAAAATTTGAAGAAAAAAAAATTTGAATTTAAATTTTTATTTGAATTTTTTGGTTGTAGGATTGACGCCGGAATCGTTCGCCAATGAGTACTCGCAGATCTCGGTGCGGGGGAAACGGAAACCGCCATATACGTACACGGAGTTGATCGAACTCGCGTTGAGAGATCAAGGCGAATTGACCGTTTCGGGCATCTATAAATGGATTATGGATCATTTTCCGTTTTTCCAAGCGTCCGACGACCGTTGGAAGGTTTTTTTTTTTTTCAAATGGATTATTTTATTTCGATTTTTTTAAAATTTTTTTAAAATTTTTTTAGAATTCTGTTCGACATAATTTATCGATAAATGCGAATTTTAAAAAAGGGAGGAAACCGCAAGGTTCTAGTCATTTATGGACCATCGCGTCCGATTCTGAAAAGAAGTTTAAACAAGATTTGATGTGTCAAAGCACGAAAAATCAATGGGTAAATTTAATTAATTTAATTAATTTAATTGATTACAAAATTTATTTTTATTTTTATTTTTTATTTAGAAAACTAGTGTTGAAGGTATGGGACATTTACACGCAATTAACGCCGCCTATCGAGCAAATGGAGCATCGAACGACTCCGCGATATTAACCAATAATCAACCAATAATTAAAGTATAAAATAAATTTTAAAATAATTTTTGTCTTTTAAATTATTTTTATTAAATTTTAGAGTGCCGAAGAGATTTTAAACGGGGATGTGGAGAAAAAGGTTGAAGTTCAACTCGTTACACCACTGAGGCCTTTGGCGTACACATTTTTACTCGAATCGAGAGGTTTTTGTTCGGATATTTTTAAAATTATTATTTTTTTAAAATTGATTTTATTGATTTTCTTGCAGAGTTTTTAAACCCGGTCACTCAAAAAGAGATTGTTCAAGAATCCGGTCTTCTAGACGACACTCAGGTTGTTCATTCGTTGCCACAACAAATATTCAACAGTCTCTGCTCCGAAATGGAACCTTCGGGAGATTTGTTCGATGATGATCTTGCGTTGAGTTACTTGAATATTTCACCTTAAAAAACAAAACAAAAAAACAAAAACATCAAATTTCAATGAATTTTTTTTTTTTTAAATCTCTTTTTATTTATTTTAAAATTGCGTTTCATATTTTTACTTAATTTGTTTGCATTCCATTTAAAAAAAAAATAAAAATTGAAATTCCTCAACATCCGCCATTAATTTCACTGCGGTTTGGAACGGCGCTGTGGTTTTGAAAACGCACACTAGATGCCGCGATTAATTTGGAGTTACGCGAGCCCGACGCCAGTTGTCGTAATTTACGCTCTCATCATTTCACGGAACGTTTGGGCTTAAAATACTAGTAGTTTAAACGTTTAAATTAGTCAATTTAGTAGATTACACGCGTCGAACACCGATGTGACAAATTTCGAAATTGTCAAAAATGGACGTGGACAATGAAATCGATCAAAACTTGCTGCAACAGTTCAGTTGCTTGGGCACGACTGACCGCGATGTGTTGATCACTCAACTACAAAAATTAGTGGGAAACCAACTTTCTAACACGGGATGTGCGTTTTTTCTCGATATGAATAACTGGTGAGTGTGGCCGAGTGTGTGCACGCAGTTGACAAGGTGTGCGTACGCTTTTGTGTTGTGTCGATCGAGGAATCGAGATGGGAATTAATTTGAGAATTAATTTGTTGTTTTTTCTTTTTTGGTTTAGGAATCTGCAGGCCGCTGTTTGTTCGTATTACGATTTGGAATCGCCGAAGGATCGGTTGCCCACGATGTCATTCGTTCGAGATGTTACGGTTGGGGAAGGAGAGTCGGTGCCACCGAGTACGAAGTTCGTCAAGACGTGGAAGTTGCAAAATTGCGGTGTGATTTTATTTGCGTTTTAGTTGCATTTGTGCGGTTGATGTTTGTTGAAAGTTTTGTTTGTGTACAGAGTGGAATTTTGTTTTGTTTTTGGTTTGTTGCGTTGTGTGTTTGATGTACATTTGGTTGTTTTTTGTTTGTTAGGTTTCTCTGTTTTTTTTTTAATTATAAAATGTGAATTTTTTGGGTTTGGATACAAATTATTGGCATTTTTTTGTGTTTTTGATACAAAAAATTGACTGTTTTTATGTTTTTGATACAACTTATTGGAATTTTTGATATTCTTAATACAAATTATTGAAGTTTTTTATATTGCTGACACAAATTATTGGATTTTTTTGGTATTTTTAATACAATTTCATTAACGTCATCAATTTTTTTGATATTTTCACTATAAATTATTAAAATTTTTTATATTACTGATACAAATTATTGGATTTTTTTGGTTTTTTTAATACAAATTCATCAATTTCATCAAATTTTTGATATTTTTAATTCAAATTATTGAAGCTTTTGATATTTCAATACAAATTCATTAACTTTTTAATATCTGCAATACAAATTATTGCAATTTTGTATATCTTTAATACAAATTACTGATATTTTGTATATTTTCAATACAAATTATTCACGTTTACGATATTTGTATAAATTTGAATAGGTGAGGAACAGTGGCCACCCGGGTGTTCTTTGAGGTACACGCAAGGAGACTGTTTGAGCACTCAAGATCGCATCATGGTCGAACCGTTAAAAGCGTTTGAAATAGCCGACGTGAGCTTAGAAATGTGTAGTCCTGACAAAGCGGGCATTTACCAAGGACAATGGCGAATGTTCACTGCCACCGGTTCGCCGTTTGGAGGTAACTACTCGAACCTTTAACAGAAACTTATTTAAGCTTATTTAATCATTTCTATTCGATTGCAGATGTTATATGGATGATTATCACTGTTGCTGAGGGCGGCATTTTGGGTTTGACTCAGCAAATGTCGCAGTTAAATGAATTAGGAACATCACAACAAATGGAAAATAGTAATCAATCTTATAATCCTTTTGCATATAATAATCCGAAATTTGATGGAAGTGAGTTCTATTAAAATTTTGGATCACGTCAGCGTTTCTAACAGGTTTTTCTTATTTTTTTTCTTCTATTTTTTCTTTCTTTTTGTGTTTTTTTTTCAAGTAGCGATTCAACAGCAGTTTAATTCTGTAAGAACGAGTCTGATACAGGTTGTGCGTGACAATTGTGAGCTTTTGAACGAAATTTTGATCTTTGTTTTGTATATTTTACAGGAAAATGATTCGAACTGCACTTCGAATAGCGACGAAATGATTCAGTGACATTTAACTTTTAATTTCTTTTGTTTGTTTCTTGTATTTCAAATACTTTTCTTCGTTTTTGTTTTCAGTTTTAGATTTTTCTGTTTAGATTATGATTATTATTATTATTATTATTATGATTATGATTATTACTATTATTATTATTATTATTATTTCACTTCTCTCTCTTCTCTCAAAATTTATATATGTTTAAGTCTCACTTTGAAAGAAATTTTATTTTACGTTGAAGAACTGTGATGTACAAACAAAAAATAGTAAACAATGATAAAATCAAATTTATATTTTTTAAAAAGTCAAAAAAAGGTTTTTAGTTGGAGAATTTCTCAGGTGATTTTCAATTTCTTTTTTTGGCGACATTTTGTGCGGTTAGAAATAACGGAAAATGATTATAAAAGTACTTAAAGAAATTAAACGAACATGAAAATAAAAATGAAAACGTGTAAGCTGATATTTTTGGGAAATGGAATGGAGTCAAGTTTGCTTGGATTTGATGATTTTAAATTGTAAAAAGTAATGTCTTTACAATTGTACGCTTGTGCTTGATTGTGTGGTTTATTTTAAATTAAAAAAAATTAAGATATTATTAAGACTTTCGACATTCCACAGCAATTTCATTGCGAGCGTTCTGAACATTTTAGCACTTTAACAACACCTGGATCGCAATACACGACGCTTTGTTTATTAGGACGTTTAAGGTTTCTACCACCAGATGGAAACGTGGCGCAAGACGTAATCGGCCGTAATCGGCTACCATTTGACTTTCGCTTCTCGGACACCAGGAACGATAATTCTCAATTTTTCTCGTTGTTTGCGATCGGTTAGGCGAGAAAAATCGATTCCCAGTATCGGAATTTGCATATCTGCATATCTACACCAGCCTAATTTCCCGAGTTCCTTCTCCAGCAGCGAACGAGACAAAAGGGCAGCCATCGTTTTATTGACATCGCTGCGTGCATCCAGCGAGATCCGGGACATCATATCGGAAGTCATTGTCACTGATCCATTCTAG
>JAQFXT010002714.1:0-11159 GCA_034683725.1 Strigamia crassipes
GTCAAAGAATGCATTTTTATGTCAAAGAATGCATTTTTATGTCAAAGAATGCATTTTTATGTCAAAGAATGCATTTTTATGTCAAAGAATGCATTTTGTATGTGTACTAGGGGCCCTCCTTCTTGTAAACTGGCCCTGACAGGTTGGGCCCCATACACGAAAGGTGTGCTTATTTAAAAATAAATTTTTATTGTTGTATGATTTTATTTATCACTGCTTGGGGCCCTTAAAATCGGGGGCCCGGGACCAGTGCCCCCTAGCCCCCTCCCTTTAATCCGGCCCTGAAAAAGTAGGCCGAATAATTTATTTTTATTACCCTGTTCTGCTTTGCGCAAACGTTAGCTTCACTGCGCTGCATTTGGCAACAACGACATGAACGATGATATTCAGTCTATTGTTAAAGTAGAACGAACGTTCTGCAGTGCAGTGCACAGTGCGTACTTGCGTAACGATAATTTGGAGTGCAAAACCATTTCGGAATACCGCAAGCAAATTGTGAGTTTCTATCTTACTTGCAATGCACCACAAGTGGACCAGAATCTGGAATGGTTTTTAGGAATAGTCGAATTCGTCTTCTAAACTCCAACAAAGCGCTAGCAAATGGACAACAATGCGAATGCCATTCCGTGTAATGGTATTGATACACAGTTCGTTCTTCTTCTGCCTGAAAAATTTTTGGAGCGGAAAGAAAAAGAAGCAAAAAAATGTTGAAATCCCAAATTGCAAATTCAGACATTCATGGCAAATCTTTATAGGATCTTGGGGATTACCTTCTTCATTTTGATGGTTCTGATAACAAAGTTGGCAAGTTGTTCAATTTGAACCACTGTTACTTGAATCATTCCATACTGCTCTGTTTGGTTTATGTTGTTTGGCCAATATTGATTGCACATGACCTAAATGGAAGGTTTCAACTGTGTAGTATTGTTGCATTATAAATTGTGACAACATTATGTCTTAAAAGGACTGGAATGCATTATTTTACATGTGCAATGGAATTTCTTTAAAGGTGTAGAGATGTTATATATATATATTGCTGTCAAAGCACAAATATGATAACTATTTAACATGGAAAGCAAATTGAGAAGAAGAGAAAACCAAAAACTACTAAATATAGGCAGATAGTTTGAGTTCACTGCTCTAACAAACATTTCCCCACACACCCCAGACATGATAATTATCAGCCTGCTGTCAGTTACATGACTAAATTACCTCCTAGCTTATTCTCATAAAGTTTATTTTGATTTACATTGCATTCTTGAGTAATTCTGTTTTTTTTCTTTAAAACTTTTCCCATAAACACTTTTTAATTGACAATTTTAAAAAGTTCAAAATACTGTTCAAATTTGTGTTGTTTAATGTAATGCTTATTCCATATTTACTCTAGCTAGGATTTCTTAAATACTGGAGTTTTTGCAAAACTGGTATTTCGGTATCCAATGTTCAAAATATTGGTAAACGGGTATTTTTCGAGTAATCACCAATCAAGTATAATTCACTTTTATTTCCATACATTTATCTAAGTATGATGTTCTTACTCTAAATAAAATAAAAAGTACTAATAAAAACAAAAACCAGATTGCTTTTCTAAGCCGAATTATAAATGTCACTGTATCGCAGTGACACCGAACGATAAAAACTGGTATCAACATCGAACTAAAGATGGAATTCAGTATTTTGAGAAATCTTGAAAAATACCCGTTTTTGGTACCGGTATGTACCAGTAGAGAAACCCTAACCAGCTTTGTAATCACAATCTGTAGTAAAGCAAAAACCCACTTAGACGGAACGATAAAAACTGGTATCAACATCGAACTAAAGATGGTATTCAGTATTTTGAGAAATCTTGAAAAATATCCATTTTTGGTACCGGTATGTACCAGTAAAGAAAATACACTTAGACGGAGTCTCGATCTGCTGGATTTAGCGACATGCGTATTTACTAACTTACAGAGATTTATTTTTAAAATTAAATCTATCTTTACTAAAGTTTAATGTCTATCATTACTATTTATAAAAAAATGGGGGCACTAAATCCCCAGGAATGGGCCCGATTGCAGCAAGTCGGCTATAAGAATACGAACATCCGTTGAAATTCAATTTCATTCAAGTATATTACATGTAAAAGAAAAAATAGGTTAAGAAAATAGAATGTAGAGCGAGTGAGATTTTAACCCACATTTATTATTGACCTTGCACTTAAATTGCTCATATTTTTTTTCTTAGAGATCTTTTTTCTATTTTATTTTAACTTTACTTTTTTTTTTTTCCTTTTCATTCTTTCATCCTCATTCAAACATTCTATTTGAAGACTAGGGTTGAATGTTTGTTTATTTCCACGAGTATGTGGGATGTGTTGTCTATTTTAAGCCTGAAGTTTACCCTAAAGTTTTAAGATGGTGGTATTGCTTACCTTGATGAAGTCAAATGTTTTAGTCAGCATGATGATACATGGTGTTTGCACTTGCCAAACCATTCTCCATAAATCATTGATAGTCTTCTCACTTGGCCCTTGAGTTGCGATGTAAGCATTTGGTTTTAAGATGCTCTAAATGGAATGATTGATTTAAGAAAAATGGTAATTTTTCTCAAATTAATTCTGAAGATACTTACATCGACCCAGGATGCATTAATATAGTCCGTATCCGGTACACCAAACATTGTATCCAGTACCACACGGTTGTAATCATCTAAAAACAGAAATTGTCAGTAGTAACATACCGAGCGCACCGGGTAATTGTCAAATAATTAGGTCTGCACGAATCTTATCTGACAAAAAGATGAGTACTGACCTAATTTTGACAATTACTTAAGCGGGAGGTGTATTTTATGAGAAAATTGGAGAAACGGCCATGAGAAGTTCGAATGTGATCAAAATGCCATTTGTATTTTGGTTGTGAAAACCCACAACAGATGGCGCAAAGGACAAGCGTGCATTATCGAAATGGTGAATGCAGCCACCTATAGCCACCAATCCGAAGGCGAAAGGGGTTTGTTACTTGGTTCGGGATTGGTCGGACAAACAATGGCCGTTTTGTAACGCTCTTCTCATTGGTAATCAAAGCACCAGAGAGCATTGTTGACACTAGTGGTAAATTCTCTATGGAAATTTGTCACAAGTTTTTGCAAACAATTGAAATTGTGAGTGTTCAGACGAACACAGTATGGTCAAGTGAGGACCACGGGATGCTGGACGCAACATACACTTAAGAAACAACGTGAAGGCGCATTGTTTTTGGTTATTTTGGTTGTAAGTCTTTATTACAGTTTGTCTTGGGGTCTGTGTTCCTAGACTGTATAATAATTGATGGTTTATTATAATTTGGTATTGCCCATAATCTATCATCAACAATAAGATTGAGCAACAGAAAAATTAAGACTAAGAACTTATATTCCAGTCAGTTATCTTAGGTTTAATGCATTTGCTGTGCACCACATTCCCAGCTAAAGTTTTTGAACCCAAGCCAATTGTAATGTACTATTGTCCAATATCAAGGATAATGGCTTGGATGTATTTGCTGCTCAGAACTAAGTATAACACTTTTGGTCACAAACTTGTGCTGTCAGAAGAATCTTTTTAGAACTAAGTGAGGCTTACCATAGCACCTGTTAGTACTCATTTTTATTTGACAACTGCCATGTTATTTGTTTCAAAAAAAAAAGAAGAAACCTAATTTAAGCGAGTTTGAACAAGAAAATATTTTTTTTGTGTGTAGATTATATCAGTGTATGTCAGCTTTTAGAAGGCTTAAATGGCTTAAAAGGATAAATTATGTTGAAATTGTCTCGGTGAAATTTATTTGTTTCCAGTGGCCTTTTGCCAAAATAACTGTCGACACGAATGTCGACGGTTCCGCACGATTGTGTTCTCTTTCCGGCTGATCATCTACGAAAAAGCCGACGATGTCTTATTGCTACTATAATATCGATTGGAGGTTGGTTGGTTGTTCTCATGAATGGATTTTTTTTTTACGAAACTTTCAAGAACATCTGGCACCGACCTCTAACTGATTTTCTGTGGTTTCTTTAGGTTTTTGGTGCAGATGCATTTCAAGGTCTTAATTTGTAATGATTTTCCTGATAGCCCGGTCAAGTTTTCTTTGTTTTAGAGGTCGTGACAAGGGAAAATATTAAAAGAAAAGAACCGGTAGATGGAATAGGGTAATATCTATTATCTAATATCATTAACTTCTATATTTAACTCCAGGCAGCTCTTGGGTGGACATAAAGGTCAACAGAGGTCTCTAACACTTGGAACCAGATGGCAATTTGTTCCAGGCATCATTTGGTAGCCATCAGTTCCAAGTGGTGCAACATGCAACAACGTTATCCCATTTGTTGATGGACGGACGAAGATTTGGTTTGACGGATCGGAGAAGTCTTGAAGTGTTCTTGGTCAATTTAGATATTGAATTCAGTCGTTTCGGTCAATTTTATTGTGAAATTCTATGAGTTACTTATGTTAGCGTTACCTAGCAATCCGTTAATACCGTAATAAATATGTAACGGAACTAATTCTGGTTTTACGCTAAACGTAACACGTTGCACTCTATTTCACATCTCCTTAAAAATGGAATTTGGCGTTTGAATTTGGCATGAAAATACGGTAGTTAATGTACCGCATGGAAAAATAAGTTTTGTACTGGTACCTAATAATAAGAGATAAGATATTTTTTGATAACTTACAAGGTATCATTTTTTTATTCTGAGTCTTGACTTCATTTGCTGGTTTTGACGCATGTCTTGTGCTGTGTGTTTCCACCCTAGTTATCATCTGAAATAGAAAATTATATTTGTATGAATTTTGGAGAAATTCGAACACATTTTTAATTTAATTTATGAGTGAAAAGTGATGGTGCTGCTTATTGGGTTCTGATTTATAAAGAAAATGTTTTTGTGGAAAATTCCAGCTCTGAAATTTGGTTTTGTTTACTGCTAAAAACGAGTGCGTAAATGGAAATCCGTTAATCATGAGTCATTTCAAAGATGTTTGGATTTTATTTTCTTGAATGCACTTGTCTAGGTTCATGGAAAATTTCAATTAGGTGACGGGAAGCTGAAGATTTCCTTCTATTTTTAGATATATAGGCAAGTAGCCAAAGAGCACTTTTTTTCCTTCATCTTCTCTCCAGTTGTGCTGGGAATTTATGCTTTTAAGCGAAGACGCAATTGAAGAAATAACAAAAAAATAAATCTAAGAAAAAGATGAATTTTCCATACGAAAATGCGCACTCAAAATTATTGAGTTACTTTTTTTTTTGCAGGTGAAAAGATGTGATAAGACTTTGAACGTGTGCCAAATTTCACTTTTTTTTTTTTCTTTTTTTTTTTTGCAAGTATTTCTTTTCTTAGTTTCATTGGTATCTGCAAAGTTTGACGTCAATCTCTGATGCTATGATAATAAAGTAGAGGGGTAGTTACCTAACACGAGATAGGAATTGGGTCGAAAATTCCGATTTTCTTGCATTTCCACCTCGAAAACTTTCATTTTCTATCGATACAATGCTCAAAATTGAATTAAAAACTAATGTCCACTGATGGGGTTGTTAAAAAACGCGTTTTAAGTGATTTTGGCCGATCACTGCGCAAGCGCAGAAGATGCGCATGGGGCCTCAAAACACCAAAAAATAATTTTTTTTTGTTAATTGATAAAAACTATAAAGATAATGATAAAAGCAACTTCCGCTGTGTCCTATGTGGTTGTTTTTATAGTGGGTAGCAGTTTTGGTCAATTAATTGTGGCAGAACACTCAAAACGAATCAAAACAAAGCAAATCCCAAACAAAAACATCTTGAGCCAAATTAAAAATGAAATGTTAAAAAGAAAAGGAGTTTATAGAGCTTTTAGATGGCAAACATTTGTGGTAAATAGTGATAAACAACTCAAAAACTACCACTAATGTTGTTTTGTGAGCCATTAAGCGCTAATATAACTTTTCCTTTGAATTTTTGATTTCAGGAATTTTGAAATATTTTTAGGAAATGTGCACATTTCGCACTAAAAACAATTAGAAAAATCAATTAATTCACTTCAAAGTTGATAGATTTTATTTCTTCTTGCTGTTTTTTGTTTTTACTAACAAACAATAAACAGGAATTTGCAATCACCAACTAAGTTGTGGATGAGTTAAAAACGGAAATTGATATGTACCACGTGATTGATGATGGCTCGTTAACTCGAGCTGTAAACATGTTGTCAGCTAAAATTAGTGCAGTGTTTTGTTATGTAGAATTTCCACTGAATTATGCGCGGAATTTTGCCAAGCAGGAGATGATGACTGCACAGAAACTTTAGAATAAATAAACATTTGATCCGCCATTAGGTTGATTGAAGAAACCACTCAATCAACTAATTGATGGGTTTTATGCTGTTTGAGTGGAAAATTTCTCTGATATATAATTACACAAGTTTTTCCAACTAATTGAATTAACTTGCTCAAACAATCCACCTACGCCGGATCAGTTTACATGCTGTAATTACAACAAGTCGTGTAATTGAAATGACTAGTGTTCCATGAAATCTAATCTTAGGTGCTAGCATAATGGCATAGTTTTTTTTTCTTTGTTTTTTTTTTTTTTTTTTTCTTGGAACGGTTGCACATGTAAGTCATGGCCACAGACATGAATAATTAAGATTGGGGTTAGTAAATTCATTTTGTGATTCTGTTTTTGGTGTTATTAGTATTTTAAAAGCAGATTGGACAGTAAAAACAACCATAAACCATCATCAAGAACTGCAAAAACAAAAACCATAACTTTTTTAAGTGATTTTCAAGCTGATTTTTTTTTTTTTTTTAAAACTAAAAATTTAAAATAATTGTTTTGCAGTGAAACACCCATTACGAAAAAACATAATTTTAATCTTTTTATTGTTTTTAGTATATTTAAAGACAAATTGGGCAGTAAAAACAGCTATAAACCATCACCAACGACTGCAACAACAAAAACCACAACTTTTTAAGCGAATTTCGTTATTTTTTTTACAAGAAATTCAAAATTATTGTTATGCAGTGAAGCACCCACCACAAAAAAACATAATTTTAATGTTTTTTCTTTATTTCAATATATTTAAAGACAAATGGGGTATTAAAAACAGCTATAAACCATCACCAAAAACTGCAAAAACAAAAACCACAACTTTTTCAAATAATTTCCAACTTAATTTTAATTTTTTATTGCTACGCAGTGAAGCACCCACCACGAAAAAACAGAAATTCATTGAAACAAATAGACCAAAATTCGTTTAATGGGTGAAAACAAAGAAATATTAATTTAAAAAAAAAATTCTATATAATTAATTACGACTTAAAAAAAAGAAAAAAAAATTCCATACCTGCCACTCGCCGCGGAACAAAACTGGGTATTGACGCCGTTGTTCGACATGTTTAGCGTAACTCGATAATGCGACCGGTACGACTGGTATGGCTTTGAGTGCTCTCTCCTGCTCAGCTGTGGATAAAAGTCCTCGATTTAACATTGTCAACTGCAATTTGGCCGGCAACACGGAATGAGTGTTCTCCACGGGCGAAGTGTCCCGGTGTCTCCGCCCTTTGGGTCTCCTGACAGCGGCCTCCCGTTCCCCCGTACCATACATGTGTTGTTGCTCGCTCGCCTCCTTACTCCATGCTTGCATCTGTTTGTCTTTTCTTTTCTTCGCGTGCGATGCCAGCAGAACCCCATGAGCACCGATACGTAATCGCGGCATTCCGTTACGCTAAATCGTTCTCAATTTCGGATTAGATATGTCGTTCGTCTGTTTCCAATCTATTGCTCGCTGCTTCTGCTACTCATCTTTCTATTTTTCTTCCTCATCTCTTCACACCCAGGCATTTTGCCAGAGCGGAACAGCGCCACCTAGCGGGATGCTGAATCGATTTAAAGACATGGGACGAGCCCGATTTGGCCGAAGGTGGGTTGGGTTGCTCACATTTTTCATTTACAAAATTGATTACGTAATTAATTTATTTATTCAATTTAATTTTGAGTTTTTTTTTTTTTATAAAACAAAAAAAAAAATAATAATTTAATTTTAATTAATTTTATATTTTTCATGGATTTAAAAAAAAAAATAAAAAATAAAAAATAAAAAATAAAAAATAACCATAAAAAATTTCATTATTTTATGTGCGAGATTTCGCTATAATGAGAGATTTTGTTGTATGTACCTGTGGCGCCTTAATGGCTTCTATTTATAGCATACCTCTCACTTTGCAGTGCTTCAGCAAATACGAGGAAGAGGAAAACATTGGCAACACGTTTGTTTTATCCGCATTCGTGTATAAAGAGTTGAGTGGGGACAATGGGCAGACGCTTATTATTCTATTACGCAAGATTAAGCGGAATTTGACGTTTAAATTGGATAATTGATGGGGAAAATGAAAATGTGAAGTGCGTCGTTATGACTGGTTTATGTGGCGTTGTTGTTCGATTTTCTAATCGGGACGACGCGGCGGAAGTGTTGGCCGGAAACTATTGTCAGGACTCGGGAGAGATATGTGGAATAGATATGATAACAAATTATGGTTAAATGTTGGTTTTATGAGCTCGTTGTATATGGTTTTAAGTAGTTTTTATTGCGGGTGTATAAACTCTTACCAGCTGTGAGCGGGTTGGTTAATCTTCTCTCTTTTTTGCACTTTGTTAAATTGGTGCAGTTTGTGCAGTGTCTAATTATAAGAAAATAAAAGTAATTAAGGCTATAACAAAGCATGAAAAGATTAACACTACATTTTGGTATTGCAATTGGCTATCGCTTTTTTTAATCACAAAAATAATAGTAAAGAAATATTCAAAGTTTCTGTTTTTGATGTTTTTGATGTTTTTGATGTTTTTATAGACAGAATGGACACCAAAAACACTCTTGTGTTACTAAAAGTAGTAAAAACAGAAAAATGCGCAACTGGAGTTGTGTTTTCAAGTGGTTTGTGCTTTGTTTTGGTATTTTTACAACTAAATCTAAAATGGTTACCAGTGGTTTAACTGATATTGACACGACAGACAGAACTTAGGAATTAGCGAGAGGTTTGAAATTTATTAGAAATCATGCAATCGTCTATGGTTAGTCACCACGTGCCCAAAGTTTTCTAAAATGTATGTGTAAGCACATCATGGGCATTGCAATTTCTAAAGGGCTATTTGCGGTGCTACCGGAAGCAAAAGATATTCCCTTGTGGGAAAAGTGCAAGCACAGCGGGCCATCTAAGGCAAAAAAAAGCACTGATACTGAAATGATTAAATAAAATAGTAGCTTGTGCTTTTGTTTTGTGATGTTAAAAAATGTAAAAACAAAAACACAAACAACAAAAAAAATTTAAAACACCACTTTTTGAATGTTGATAAGTGTTTAAAAAAGTTGTGTTAAATTAATTTGTTTTTATTGTGTAAAATTTGCCAGAAATAATGTTGGAAATAGTTTAAAATTAATTACAAACTGTCACAAAAACAAACTAATCTCACACACATTCATAATCGTTGAAAGTGAATAATAATGAAATGTATCAAGTGTAAACAGATGCAGTGTAGTATTATTATTGAAAATCGAAAGAGTAAAATGTACTGTATTTGTAATAAGAATTTGTCAAAAAAAAAATTTTTTTTTAGATTAAAATTCCTGATTTATACATCTCAGCTAACAATAATTAGGGAAATGTTTGTGTTTTTCTTTCAAACAGAAACTATGACTGCACCTAAATAAACAAAATGGGGGTGCTACATAATACCGCTAATTTACGTACCGCTAACCCACAAAACGCGTTTCATTACAATTAAATTTAATTATTGACTATTTTAGTTTAATTTAATAATATTTTAGGAAATTTTAAATGATTTGTTTTGTTTTAAAATTTTATCGTGGGTACGTCTTCAGCCTCATTGTTATCGGTGCACAGCATGTTGGACACAGCTTAAGGCCACCAGCAGTCACCCACCGGAGGAAGTTATCCATAACTGCACCTGCACACGCCCAACAGCTTTTCAAATGGCCACAGGGAACAAAAACAGTGTCTGCCACACTGGTTTCGCACAAAGTGCACAAAGCAAGTGCAGCAGGCTGTGGCGGCGCTACTAACTGCATGATTGGCTGACCACGACCCCGATCCATAATGCTAATTGCGTGAAACGTTATCACTATGTAACGTTAGCGGTACGTAACGGTTTGGCCAGGTGATAATTACCAATAATTATAAATTATTTATTAAAAAATAATTTTTAGCGTTATATCCTTTAGCGTTAGGTAAATTAGCAATAAGTTAAAAGATTGTTCAAACTTGAGGAAATTCATACCTGGCAAACTTGATTGTAGGTATCATTAGAACCAAAATGAAGGATGACACGCACGCAAACCATATCCAAGCGGCTTCTGAAATTCTGCAACAAAATGTCTCCTCGTTTTGTGGGAGAGAAGAGTTAGTTGTTGTAATGTTGTTTTCCATGTGTTCTGGGAACTACTGGCTTTGCTTGTTGTTTTTGGGAGGAAACATCGTAATGTATGAGGTTACGTTTTGACGATTTGGAACATAATTCTCCGGGCCAAGGTTGGCATTGGTTTCAAGTTTTTATATCTGTTTCCGCTTTTATCTTGGCCAGTTTCCTTTCATTGAGTTGTTTGTGGTATTTACGAAAGGGCAACGTTTGCACTTAACATACGATTTTATTGTGTTAAAGAACGGTAAAGCTTGTCTGTGTTTTTATGGAGGAAATCATACCGAGGTTTTATTTTTATTTAATTATTTTATTGTGCGGTTTAAGGCTGGTGCGAAATCAAACAATTGAAATGTTTATCTTTCTTGCTAAATAGTGTATTCTTTCATGCTCTGAACAAAGAAATATATTTAGATTATGCAATTGGATTGTTATACATAACATATTGCGGAATAACATTTAGTTCCTGGTGTTCAAGGCTATAAATTCAAAAGCAACAATACCTATCAAATGAAAAATCACACAAATAACAAAATGAAACACTGTAGAGATCAAGAAATATATTTTTTTTTCAATTAAAAATAAATTATTCAACATTGTGTCGAAAGGGAACTAATTTTGCAATAAATTTCGAGATTAGATAAAAATTTAAATTATTTTTCCGTTTCCAAATGATGAATAAATAAATGCATAAAATCCATTTGATGTACTTCACTGTGTAATGAGCCCAAAATAATCTA
>JAQFXT010002715.1:0-11157 GCA_034683725.1 Strigamia crassipes
ACTGTTATTGTTAGGTATTGTAATTGTTATTTTAGTGTGAAAAATACAACAATTTAACTTTTTATCAACTAGCTTAGGGTTTTTACAAGGTTTTCTTTGGGAATTTGATGAAAACCCACTCAGTGCACTTGACCTTTAAAGAGACTATCGAACATGATTTTCCCCATATTTCAACATCTAAATCTGAAACAGTCGCAATGGGCTTCCGTATCAAGTTGTGACAACAAAACAATTCTACAAGTATTTCTTTTCTACTGTACTTCAGATTAGTGCTACTCAAAGTGGGGTCTGCGAGCTAGTGGCAACTGGTCCGTTAATAAGTTTGGTTTATTAGCATCAGGTTGTTTTAGAAATAAATTACATTATTATAATTTCTAAAATTCTCAACTTATCATTACTTAGGCAAAGCTCCAGCGTAACAGCATTGTTGTGTTTAGCTGATTTAGACCGATGCATTATATTTGACTAATTTTTACACGTTTTGCCGTTTTAGACAGTTTTGTTACATTTCCATCAATATTTTTTTATTTTTTACCCGTTTTAATCAGTTTTTGCACGTTTTAGATAGTCTTAAATGTGTTAAAACAGGTAGAAAATGAGAAAGTATTGATGAAAATTTATCAAAACTGTCTAAAACGGCAAAACGTGTAAAAATTAGTGAACCAACAAATGAAAAAAAAATAGTAAAATAAATAAACATGGCCCATCTTTCCCAATAAAATCTGAGTTTTTTATTTTTTATTTAACTGTTACTTCAGTTGTAGTTCCATAAAAATTGTACTGCAACTGAATATGTTACTGGTCCGCAATGCATCGGGACAAAAAAATACCGGTCCTTGACATGACATACTTTGAGAAGCACTGCTTTAGATATTTGTCGATAGTTCATAAAGCAATGCATTTCTCAAGTGCAACCCACAAAGTCGCCTTTAAACTGTAAAAAAGTAACCAGGGTATAACTAAATTGAATACATACCACTACACAATTTATAATGATTAAGCATTTCATGCATTATTTTGTTTTTCATTAATATTAATACAATAAGTTATGGCCATAAATTGTTAATTTAATACTGCAGCTTTATTAAAGCACTTTAAAAAAGAATTTGCGCTGGAAGTTTTATACCAACGCTTAATGAGGTTTCAGTTGTCTAGCTTGACTTGACAATTCGGTTTGTTTTCTCTAGAGAAAAGAATATTGGTGTTTGGTTTTGAAAAGACCGTTTGCTTGACGACAGCAATATAGGTTTAATGTTGAGGGAAATCAGTTAATGTAATTTGTCTCAAAAGAAGGAACCTAGAAGGAATGCAAAGTGAATGTTGAACAAACAGACCAAATGGAAATGGCCACTGCTTCAAATAAGAGCCGCTCTTAAATAGTAGTAATGGCATGGGCTATTACGGGGGCGCTGCATATAGAGCTAATCTACGTAGTGCTAACAGTATTTAGCGCTAATTTACGAAAGGCTAATGCTATTTTGGTTACCAATGTAGGGTTAATTTACAAAAAGCAAAAAAAAAAATTAGCGTTTTATCCGGTTGTGACAGACAAAAGGCTAATTTTTATAACTATAACTAATTTGTAACTTAAATTTCTCGTGGGTATGTTCCCGGGGATGTCCTCAGCCATGACCCCTTGCAGTCTGGACAACTTCTTCTTCTTCAGTGTCATCACTGCTAACGTCTGAACATGTTAGCTTTACGTAAGGCTAACGTATTTTGAAGTAAAATTTGTTAGCGTTTCGTCTGGTCAAAACTGTTTTTTTAGTCTTTTGTAATTTAGCCTTACATCCGATATCAATATACCATTAGCCTTTTGTAGCTTAGCGCTACATACCATTACCACTACATTGGTTAGCTCTATATACACATTCCCTTATTATGAGCAGATGACACCTGAATGGTTTGTTACGGCAAATTGCATCAGGAAAATAAGTAAGCTAACTTCTTATTTAAAGTTAAGCAAAATAAATGGTGCACTTAAGCAAAAAATGACATAGCGACGAATCCTGAAGTTAAAAGAACCTAGATAACTTTTGCGTAATTAATTTGAGGATATACGTACTGGGTGATGCAATAAAGACTGAAGATTTTATTTTGTGTATACAGCGCTATAAGAGGATAGGTACTTACGTAAAATATTGTCGCTGTTGGTATGTAAATTTGTCAAATTGAAGAATCTAATGCTTACTGCAAGAATGCAATTGAAAACAGCTGTACATCATTTTCCGAGAGAACATTCTAACGCTTTTTAAATGTAGAGGAAGCGAATAAATAAACCAAGAAAAAGATTAGAAATGCCTTTCAACAGTACAAAGAAGAATGAATGACGACGAAGGAGAAAAAAAATTTATTCTAGCTTTTTTTATACTAAAATTCGGCCTGATTCTGACCTTTTCTAAGCACAGAATTTTGCTGACAGTTTGTCAAAACTAGGTATGTTCAAATTGGCTTAGACAAATCTGCTTAAATGTATTAATTTGATAACGTTGTTTTCACTTCAGGATATGATGTTTTTTATGTCATTAGTATTATTTAAAGGAGGTAATTATTTAATTGAGGTGAATACCATCAGGTTGTAGGAATTTTGCAAAATATACCACTTCTATTAATGCAAATTAACGTTATACAGTCATGGGTTGTGTGGGTGTGGAGGTTGTGCCCTGCACAAAGGCGCCTGACCAGGAGGGCGCCACCCCAAGGCAACAGCACACTTTCATGCATCATGGGCCTGACCAAAGGTGTTTCTACCTCCTATACGTCAGAATCCCAGGAGAGGGCGCACTTGCCGAAACCAATCAGTTTTTAGGTACACTTCCGGAACTGTCTGTTACGTGGAAAGCGATCTCCATAAGTATAAAACAGCAAGTTTTGATAATGAAACACATTAACTCTCGCAGTACTAGTTTAATTCTTATTCAATCAAAGTCATTTTGGACCCTAAGTAAAAAAAGTTGTCTAAAAATCTAAGAAAATAATTCTACTTTTTGACTATTGATTATTATGTTGAAATTTGACTATTTTATTGTTTGTTGAATGAGTACGATAAAAATTATTGAAGTAGAAGTCAAAAGCAATTAAAAGAATTAAAAAAAAAATTTATTTTTATTTTTTAATTTATATTTTTTTGTGATGTTTAAACAAAATACTTGAATTTTCAGAAAGGTTTAGCGAAAAAATTACACTTTTGTGGGTCCAAATTAACCCTAGGTTAGGAGTTTCAGGACAGGGAGGGGTTAAGCTGCAATTTTAATCATGTTTCTGGCATTTTTAAATAGCTTCCCTTTAAATGACCTTTAAACAATTTTCGTGCTGAAATAACTCTAAAATATGCATAAACCAGACTAAATGACTTCACTCTCCAGTTAGCAGTTTTTCATTACAATAGAAATTTCGTGTCAGCACAAGCTGAAAGCTTGACAAAAAAAAAGTGTTGGGAACCTTTAAACCAACGCCATCTCGTTACTGATTCAATCTGCTTAATCTGCATTCCATTATAAACGCCTTAAGGAATCGATTTTTGATAGTGAGGAACTCTCCAATGATGGACTAAATTTAAATTAATTATCAAAGGAGAGCGGACAGCTAACCGTTGACACTTGGATTTGATGATAAATCTGTACATCATTAAACACTTCAGATATGTGTACAAACCTGAGCATAAGGTGATTGATCTTCACATTATAGAATAATTTAAAAGTGGGACCTCCATGATCCCTATTTAAAATTTAATTTAGTGCTCGCTCTTGTGTAATGCAATACAAATTGAAGACTTTTGATCTGCGGGAGGTTCAAGCTGTCTTCTGATGGGAGAATTTGTGGAATTGGAATTAATTTATGATGAATCTATTACTGAAATTTTATTCAATATTTACTCAATTTCTGGCATGCTTTTTTTTGACAGTTATGTCTGTCCAAATCGCATCTGGGTTGAGACTAAAAAGAACGACAAAATGATCCTGTGTGTTCAGCTTTAGTATGGAAAAGTACTTGCAAACAGTCGTTGCATAAATTTAAGAGATGTGTTGTTTCGAAATACCAACTAAATTGTATAAATTCACACGTTTTGGGTTGAGAAGTGAGCGATTTATTTCCTATTGCCACAACTCCTAGGCTTATCTCTTAGATTTCTGGAATTAAATCATTGCACTAGACTCATTTAAAGGTGCAAGAATGTTCTTAAAAGGGGGCAAAATTCAGTTTTTCGACAGCCATTATTTCGACAATGACTGTAGACAGGTCGTTTTTTCGACAACTCAATTCTGTAAATGAATTCGAAAATACGGTTCAATATTTTGACAATTATTTTTTCGACAGGTCAATTTGTCGCCCCATTTTCGACGGTTATAATTTCGACAGTTATTATTTCGACAGGTTAACGTCGTGCTTAAGTTTGTATAGACGTCGTATTAACGTTAACGGTGAAACATAATAACGACGTTTGTTAATTTTCTACGGAAGAGATTTAAAAACTTGATTAATTCTAAACATCTGAATGAGTATTCAGTCTTCACCACAATAGATCAATATTTAACTATATTTCTCAAAGTTTGTATGTATGTACATGTATGTATGTGTGTCCTCCTATGCACGGCCCAAATTTACATCTAAATTTTACCAAATTTGGCAGGGATACTTCTAATACAATACCTAGGTCAACCGAGGACACGAAAATATGGGTATCGGTCAAAGTCTAATTTGTACGTGGTTGCAAACGACGGGAAAACAAGGAATGTTGTTTACTATCACAAATTAAATAAATAATTAAATGATTCATTATACGTTTTCGAATCTTGGGCCAAGTCGGGCCAAACTGTTAGTTCAAAATAAAATGTGAAATACAATTCCAGGATAGAATTTCATAAAATATCACCCGCTAATGATTCACTAGGGTTATTCATAAAGTTAAAGATGTTTTGTTGTTTAAGTGTCGTACGCATGCCCACTGCGACTGAAGTCAGACTAAATCAGTTATCATTTTTTCGGTTTGATCTTTTTTAAATTTAATGCTTGAAATGCCGTTTAGTTTAAATTGCTTTATAAATGCATCTAGAGTTTCTAAAGTTATTGCATTTGTGCATTCAGACTGGTTTAAAGAAGATAAGCCAGACTAAAAAAAAACTTTGGAATGCAGCTACTGTACAACAAATTTGTAAACATTAGTTGAAATGCTTATGAATTCAGAATGGGTACTGTTCACACTCACTCATGGCTCCATGTTGGTTGTTATACAAATATAAATTGACCTTTGCTGGTAGAAGGAATAGGTTTATTGGCTTTGCTCTACTCATAAAAATGACAAGGATAATGTAAAGTTGGTCACTTTATCTTAATGTAAATATTTTTTGGCATTATTGTAGACTGTGCCATTTAGAAACAGGAAGATTTAAAATGTGCATGAGAATGGCTGAAATTTTCTGCTTATTTTTCCATACGTTTTTGGCACTACATGTTGATTTCCCAATCAAATCTGCAAAGAATTTTACGACATGTAAACAGTCGTTTCTTTGGGGGATTCAGCAAGAGGAGAAAAAAAAAGTTCCCTGGCATGTAAACATACCAGGTGTGTTCAATCTGCAGCTTCAAAAGCGAATATTTTATCTTCTTTTTGTATCTTTTGGCCAGCACACTTATGATGTTTGTTTTACGTCATCACTTTTATAAGTACTGTGCTAGATACTTTGGTTACCGGTATTTATAGATTTATCTCCGAAGACAAAATTATCAAATGGATTGTTTTAAGTTTCCTGCTATTGGATGCATTAAAGGATTTTGTTTTTACCGTTATTAGTGTATCTGTAAACAGAATGGACACAAAAGTACAGCCATAAACCATTATCAAGTAAAAAAGCAGAAGTAACAACTGCAGTGGTTTAAAGAAATAGTTTATGCTTGTTTTTTGGTTTTACAATCAAATTAAAATCTCTGCCACTCAAGTGAAACATTAAATAATGCATTTTGTAATACATTGTATAAAATTTATTTTGACAATGCATTCATATTTTACAAATAATAATATTGAGGAATGCATTTTGTAATACGTTTAACAAAATGCAGCATCATTTGTAAACCAATAGCATGCAAAAATACATTACAGAATGCATTCTCAAGTGTATTGTCAAACTTAATACATTTCAAAATACATTGGAATACATTGAAATATAATTGCTACGTATTTTTGAACCATGTAGGTAGAGCGTCGATTATCCAAACTAATCAAGGAACATGGGTGTTCGCAAAATCGATTTGTTCGCATAATCGGACATTACAAGTTTATGTACAAAAAATAAAATAAAAATAGTTTTCTACGTTTACGAGTACTGTAAACATATTTTATTACATACAGTACATACAGACCGACATAAACGATATATGCTTTCACTTACTTATGCTAGTCTGGAACTCGGCGCTGTTCGGTTAACCGGTCGATCGATTAAGTGACATTCAGATTATCGGTGCTCTACTACATAAATAAACTCTGTATTGAAATGATATACTTTAATGTTTACGGCGAAAATACTCGTCACCTCTTGTTGGATTATGGAGAAAAATGAACGTTAGAAACGATGCCAAGCAAATTAAACTGAAGCAGCGGAAGATTTATTTCTATTAATCTCGAGTTGTTAGTTGCACTTAAAGTGATTTCCACTCAACCATACTATACACTTATCGAGAATGTTTTGCCGAGTCGGTAAAAGGAACTATAAAAAGTGAAGATGGTTAACCCTCGTAATGGAAGTTTCATTTGTTTGTTTGTAGTGGGTTTCAGTTTTAATTGCATCGAGCATTGCTGCGGTGTTAGCTTTTGAGTGTGGCCATAACACAATCGCCAGTCGGGCCAACTCAAGTGGTTGGATGGTAGCACTCGAAGATGCTGTGGGGCTTTATGCTTGTTCCGCTTCATTACCCCGTGAATCCACAGGCTTGGTAAGTGTAAGGGATTGCCATATTTTCTGCTCCGAGGAACTGACTTGAGTGAACCGTAGCGTTGTGCAAGTCCGAGTTCATAACGGGAGATAAGATCGCTAAGAAAACATGGCAATTTGTGCGTGATAAACAACGTGTTATGAGCGCAAGGAAACGAACAACACAATATACAACTCGATAACAAGCGCCGTAGCCGCTTTTATTTGTCGCTCTTTCATCTCTTCGTTATGTGCGTGTTTCCTAATTATATTCAAATGAAATTTCTTCCCTTTGTTCCACCATCGTCACCCTCGGGACGAACGCCATCGACTCTTCATCCGTTCGCAGCGTACCGAGTCAGGTGGAAAAAAGTAAAACACCAACTGTACCGGTGGGAGTGCTGTGCCCTTTGGGATTGGCACTGGCAATCGAAGCAATTAGCGCCACACAATTTCTACTGCTTTCACAATGACTTGCAATTTTGCTCTGTAGACTATGCGCGACTATTTTTTCTCTCTGGAATGTAGACAAACTTTACGTTTCCTTCATTACACCTTTGCCACGGCACGTCTTTGCTGGCAAATTCAGACCCTCGAGCTTTAATTTGCGTTACATGAATTTGATAGGATTTTTTACGACTCACAATTTTGTTGGTGTTTGATCTTGAGAAGAGGTAAAGGTAAATTTTAGATTAATTTTTGCTTATTTGATTGCAGGTTGTGCGAGAGTGGCTAGAGCACTTCTTTAGGGTGAAGAGTGAAAAAAGTAATGTAAGTATCTAAATGCAAATGTTGAAAAGTAATTACAACAGTAGGTGCGTTCAATTTCTTTAAGGAAAAGTCATTTAAGCATCCTAAGTGTGTTTTGAACGTGGAAATGAAATGTCTGGTGTCATAGTTGCTTTTTCGAGGCTCCATTTGCTAGGTGGGTTTAATTCTTAGAGAAAGGCAAAAGTAGGGGAAAATTCATCATCGTTTATAAGAGGTGCATTTTCACCTATTGAAAAATTCGGACTACTAAAAATTATAGGTAATTTTATTTTGTTTAAACAAAATTATACAGCACTAATGTAAAGAAAATTTATGCAGTTGCATGTAAGGGTGCTAATAGAGGTATGGCGGTGATGTTTTTAACTTCAAGCTCGTTGCGGAGTAGAGACCGTTACTATGTTTTCAGGTGTCTTCCAGCTCTGAAAAGAGACTGGAAATCCAACCTGTGACTTATTCTGCTTAAAACTTGTTACTTTTCTGTACTCCAAAGTGGTAGTTGCTCACCACAATAGAGTCTGATTTTAAAATAAGGTTTTTTCGCTTCTTATAACTGATAGATATGTTATTAGTCGTTGATTACGTATGTACGTTTAGAATGTAACTTATAAAAACGAATTATAAGTTATAAGTTATTTGATGTTAAAAAAATTGCCAAACCTCTATTGGTTTGCAAACAATGTCCATTTGTTTTGGGGTCAATCGGAGCAAGTTGTAGTGGTAGCCCAAAATTTTCAAACGATCTTAGTTCAAAATCTAGGGGAGTCAAACAAAAAGTGGTCTACTGGGATCCAATGGATTGTGAACAAGGTCCATTTGTTTTGCGGTCAATTTGAGGAAGTTGAAGTGCTAGCTCAAATTTGTAAATCTAGTTTAAAATCTGGGAGGATCAATGAAAACAAAATGTGGCCCATTGGGGTCCATTAGATTGTGAATTAGGTCTATTTGTTTTGCAGTCAATTGGAGCAAGTTGTAGTGCTAGATCTTAAAATTGCTAACATTTTTCGGTGTTTGTTCATCTCTTCGACGAGCCATGTCGTTGACAGGTCATAAAAAGTGGTCATCTCTTCAACAGTTTGTCTCTTCAACAAGCTGTCGAAGAGGCGAACGTCGAAGACACGTATTGTTGAAGAGATGACTGTCGAAGACACGTATTGTCGAAGAGATGACTGTCGAAAAGACGTTCTGTCGAAGTGACGAACGTCGAAGAGACAAACAAATAAATGTGTATCAAAGGACTATTTTTCACAGTAGCAATAAATTTATTGGAAACAGTGCAGTGTAACAACCAGTGATGGAAGCTGATATAATTATGGAAAGGACAACATACGGTGGAGCACTGGACGAATACACATACATGCTTATAAATACAGCTTAAAATGAGCAAACTATCTAACTATTGTAATTGTAAATTCCTATACATCTTTTCTGCTCATCTCTTCTACATTCAAGTCTTTGACAATCAATCTCTTCGACAATCGATTACATCGACAATAAACTCTTTGACATTCATCTCTTCGACAATCATCTCTTCAACAGTACGTCACCTCGACTAATTGCCAAAGAGATTAATGTCGAAGAGATGAATGTCAAAGATGTGGTGTTGAAGAGATGAACATAGTGCCAACTTCACATACGTCAGTTACGAGTTTGTCCACCATGGCATGAAAAAAATACAAAATATAGTGTAAATTGCAAAGAAAAAGAAGCGAAATGTAACAATTTTTAGCCAATGTGTAAAAGTAGCGGTATAAAAAAATAATAATACTTTTGCCTTATAAATATAGTGGGAAATTTATAAGTCTAGAGGAGCTTTCACTATAACTGACAATAGCGGTACTGTTCACCAACCAAGTAGTTTTTTCACTATTTACGTCACTTGCCAAAAATTGCATTTAGCCACGACCTCAATCGCTGCCATTTTGAATTCACCGCTTCATGGCGCACGTGTTACGGTTTATCTAATTGCTTTCTCTTTGAATTCATTTCAATTCACAGTAATAAAGTTGCAGCGTTGTTTCGAAAAAGTTTAAATTAGGAATTGTTTAGTTTTATGTCGAAAGAGACAACAACTAGTTTCGGTAATCACGTGTCACGAAGAAGGTAAAAGTCTTATTTTAAAACGACAACATAAAACTTCAACCGCAACCTAAATTCTTGCATTTTTTTATTTTACAAAATGTGTAAATAGTGAAAAAATGCCGTAATCATAAAGTGCCTGCCGCTAACTCTCTAATACCTTCAAAAGAAGCGGTAGCATATAGCGCGCTACATTTCTGGTGAAGCAAAGCTCAACACTGGGTCACTAGTCAAATGACACTTATAAAGAGGTAAAGTGTGATTTTGAAACCCCTTAGTTTTTGGATTTAAATAACATTTAGGATTTGTTAAATGTGCTTTTATATGGTTTATTAAATCCATTATTATCGCACGTTACAACTTGAATTTGGAAATGGGTGCAATGTATATTCACGCGCGTATGAAAATGTGCAGAGCTGTTTTTTTCTTTTCTTCTTTGAAACTTAAGCTGATGTGCAAGCTGGTGGTTCAACAAGCGAGCTACAATATTTTTGTTCCTTTATGAAAGCACACCTTTAGCCAACGGCCCCAACATTAATTTAAAAAGAAAAAAATGAAAAAAAAGAGGATAGAATAGACATCATGAAAAGCATCCTGTCAGGACTGTCATCATGATTCACTTAAATGTGCCAGCCAGGGGCTACTTTACGCTGCGTGGGCAGTGCGGCCACACTTGGCCCCGCACTCGCAAACCCAGGTTTATTTCGAGAAAAAAAAGTGAAAAAAGTTAATCGAAAAATGACGATTTTTCACGTAGAAATTTATTTTGAAAACAGACATTCAGAAACTATAACAGCATAAACAATAGCTGAATTTGAAAAGTCGTGTGGGCTATTGTGAAGGGTGTTATAGAGATTGAGATTGATGAATGCGGTACCGTTTACAACTTTTATAATCATTAGCCAAAACAACTGAAATCAATATCTAAATTGAGCAAAATGACTAAAACAAATGCCTAAATTGAGCAAGAACGCTAAAATAAATTGTCTAAATTGACCAAACTGATTGAATTCAACATCTAACTTGCAAGGGAAATTTAGGTTCTGTCTGTAGTGTGTATTATTTGTGAACTATGAATACAGTAATGTGTTCCAAAATGTACAGCATTTCTGCGGAAGGGGTGCTAGTACCGCTAATGGTGTATACTGCTAACGGATATACGGTAGGACGAGACTTTACAGCGTGCGGTGAAATGGGCATGCATTGAGTTGGTGCGCGATGAGATGGCGCGCGATGAAATGGCCACGCAGTGAATGGTCCGCGCGGTGAAATGTCTGCTATCAAATGTCGCGCGGTGAAGTGTTGCGTGGTGAAGTGTACCCAATTCTGATATACCGCTAACGGATATACTGCTAACGGATATACCGCTAACGGATATACTGCTAACGGATATACCGCTAACGGA
>JAQFXT010002716.1:0-11151 GCA_034683725.1 Strigamia crassipes
TTTGACGTCTCTTAACGTTTTTTGACGTTTTCAAACCGTTTCTTGACGTTTTCAAACAGTTTTTTGACGTTTTCAAACTGTTTTGGACGTTTTGGCCATTTATAGACATAGTTTGGACGTTTTTAAACGTTTTTTGACGTCTCTTAACGTTTTTTGACGTTTTCAAACCGTTTCTTGACGTTTTCAAACAGTTTTTTGACGTTTTCAAATTGTTTTGGACGTTTTGGCCATTTATAGACATAGTTTGGACGTTTTTAAACGTTTTTTGACGTCTCTTAACGTTTTTAAGCATTTTTTGACGTCTCTTAACGTTTTTTGACGTTTTCAAATCGTGTTTTGACGTTACAAATCAATTTTTGAACATTTCAAATTGTTTTTGACGTTTTTAAACCATTTTGAACGTTTTAAACCATTTTGAACGTTTTAAACCATTTTGAACGTTTTAAACCACTTTGGACGTTTCAAAACGTTTAGGACGTTTAGGACGTTTTTAAATACCGTTTTGGACGTTTAGGCTTTTTTTAAATACCATTTTGGACGTTTAAAGACATAATTTATACGCTTCTAAAAGTTTTTTGACGTTTTTTTGACGTTGTGGATGGTTTTAAAGCGATTCTAAACGTTTTTTGACGTTTCTACATATATTTTGACGTATAAAAATATATTTTCGTATTTTTTAAACAGTTTTTAAACGTTTAAAAATATTTTTTGACGTTTAATATTATATTTGACGTTAATTAAAATATTTTTTGACGCTTAAAAATTATTTTTTGACGTTTAAAAAATATTTATTGACGTTTAAAAATGCCGTTTTTAAGCATTAGTAGACATTTTTAGACCATTTTGACGTTTTATAAATTTTTGACGGTTTCAGACGTTTTTAGATAATATTTGACGTTTTCCCACCGTTTTCTAGACGTTTTTGACGTTCTTAAACAAATTTTCCAACCATTTTAATCATTTTTAAAAATTTCCACGCCATTTGCAATTTCCACCAATTTCCATTAACACAATATTAAACTAACGTTACATACACGTTCCAAAACCAAAAATAGGCATAGTAGATACGCCCCAACTACAAAATAATGATTAAACCAATACTGTAACACTCCACAGCACATTCAACACCCAAATTATTTCAAGAACATGAACTTAACAGGCAATTAAACTCATTGTTTAGTTGTCCCCACTTGACCACCCATCCGTTAAAACCAAACAACTTTCCCAATCCTCTCCAAATCAAACAATAAACACAATTCTCATCCCCCGAACCCAAACCCGAACAAACCCGACCATTCCTAACCAGCATCTAATTAATAACCGGCTCCAAACGCCCACGCACCATCCGCGCATCGGCAAACTAATGGTCGGTTTCACTTTCCCCACAATTCCTAGCAATTACGTAATTAGGAGGTTATTAACCCTTTCGTCCGCAACCGACAGGGAAATTTTCACCATTGGGAAGGACGTGGGGTGTTGAACCAGACCGGAAGTCTTTGCGCAGTCCCCCAAGGGGTTTGTTCGAAAGCAAAAGCGTCGCGGGAAAAAATGAAGACACCTACGGTAATCGGTTCGTTCACCCGACCCAACCAGGTGGCAACGATTAAAGATGGGAGAAGAAAACAAGAGACGCGTCCATGGAGTCATCAACCCAATGTGTTTTTCACTACAACTAAACCATGTAATTGCGGGGCCCGGGGCCCACCCGCACTCCGGAAATGAACAAATTGACAAAAAGAGTTATTTAGGGAGCCCCAGAATTATTATTGTGGGGCCCGGGGCCCATCTCCACTCCGGAAATGATAAAATTGACGAAAAGTTATTTAGGGGTCCCCGAGTCATTAATGTGGGGCCCGGGTTCCATCTCCACTCCTTAAACAACAAAATTCACGTAGAGAGTTGTTTAGTGGGGCCCGGGGCCCATCTCCACTCCGGAAATGATAAAATTGACAAAAAGTTATTTAGGGGCCCCCGAGTCATTAATGTGGGGCACAGGGTCCATCTCCACTCCTCAAACAACAAAATTCACACGAGTTATTTAGGGGGCCCAGAGTCATTAATGTGGGCCCCGGGGTCTATTCCCACTCAGAAAAAAATAAAAATGATTTAGAGTAATTTAGGGGCCCATTCAATAATCCTTTTAAATTGTTGGGTTTTAGGGTCCCAGTGTGGGGCCCCATTTTGCAAAACACAAAATAATTTCTTTAGTTTTTCAAAGTGTGTATTTTGGGACTCCGGGCCCCACTCAAAAATCAATAAAAATTTAAATTCACACAAAAAGTAATTTAGAGGTCCCACTTCCCGCTATCCTTCAAATGAGGGGCCCCACTACTCTGTGCATTTCTGCATACAAAGAAATGTGGTTTTTTTTTCAGAGGGTAAATTTTGGGGCCCCGGCCCCCACCCGACTCCGGTAACAATAAAAATTGAAAAAAACAGTAATTTAGGGGCCCTACTCTATAATCCTTCAAAATTTAGGAACTTCAGGTCCCCACGCTCAAGTTCTGGGCCTCGTTTTGCCAATTCACACAGAAAAATAAATTTTTTCAGAGAGTAAATTTTGGGGTCCCGGACCCCACAACGCTCCAAAAACAATAAAAATTTATTTTCACACGAAAGTGATTTAGGGGCCCCGAGTTACAAATTCGGGGCTCCACTCCAGAATTCTTAAACATTTATGGGCTTCAGGGGCCCAAACCTAAATGAGGGGCCCCACAACTTCTACACAGAACAGAAGTGTTATTTTTTCAAAAAATAAATTTTGGGGCCCCGGGCCCCATCCCTTTCCAAAACCAATAAAAATTTATTTTCACAAAAAAAACAATCTAGGAGCCCCGAGTCACAAATGTGGGGTTCCACTCCACAATTCTTGAATATTTACAAGGGGCCCCACACCTAAATGAGGGACCCCACCACTTCTACTTTCCACAAAAGTGTTTTTATTTCAAAAAGTAAATTTTGGGGCCCCGGGCCCACTCCCACAAACCACCCAAAAAAGTCATTTTCGATATTGGGGCCCCGGGTCCCGGGTCCCTGCACTCCATTTCCCACTGAAAATTGCATTTTGGGACAAAAAACTCGTGACCCGGAGCCCTGAATTCGGGAGTAGGTCACTCACGTGATCCCAGTCGGGTCGTCCCACGTGCACACACCCCCGCAGTGGGTCCGGGATCGGCGGCAGTTGATCGCTGCGTGTCACGTACAAATCGATCGAGAGAAAAGCGCTGAGAATTGGGCACCGGCGCCGCCCCAGTTCCGCCTTCAGATGACACAGCAACTCCAGGAACCAGTCGAGCGACGACAGGTCGCGGTTTATCCAGATAAAATGGACCTGCCAATAGAAATGCGTTTTTAAATAAATAACCGTTTTATTTGAACAAATAAATCCGTTAATTCACTCGTCGTAATTTCACGGCGCCGGGAATGGCGGCCAGGTCAGCGACAGCTAAGGGGCACGTGCATTCGGAGCAAGAACTGAAGGTTCTGTGGGTGCTCCAGAACCGGAGCAACAGCGACTGAAGTACGGAGGCGTATGGGGTGACGCCGATGCCCGCCGCCACGAGAATTGCGTTGCGTGTGCCGAATACGTTGCTCGTGGGGGTGCCGAAAGGCCCGTCTATGTGGATCTGGAGGTTGAAAAACAATTTAAGGTGTTAATTTATGAGTTTATTGTTATTTCTCAGCGTTTCAAACACCGGAAGTGGGTTGAAATGAGTGCAAAATGTTTGTTTGGAACGTTTTTGCATGTTAATCTATGGGAAATAGGGTTATGGTGTTTTCGCGTGGTAATTTTTAAGATTTTTTTTTTTTTTTTTTTTTTTTTTTTTAAGTGGGGGAGTGAAACTACTAAAGATAATGACCTAAGGAGTTTTGCATTTATATTTTTGTGGGATTTGGAACAACTTTCACTTGATGTGTTTGACATTTGAATAATTTGAATAATTTGTGAGGAAAATCCCGAGGTTTTCGGAAGAATGGGAAATGTGAACTGCCTTATTAACATTTGACCTAAACTACACAAGTGAAAGAAGGCCAATGGTCCATCAACTTCTTAAGTAGCTAAACAGAGACAGCACTATACTTGAGGTCACTACTATTTTGCCAGCTATTTCCTACCGAAGTTCAAGAATGCGCGGTAGCTTTGAACTGCGCGCATTCGTCCAATACACAGAGAAGATTAGCGCTGGCGACAAAGCTCGGCGTTTGAGATAACGGGGTTAGGACCATGGTCAACTTGAAAACATGTTACAATGACTCTTCTGTGAAGAGTCATTGTAACATGTTTTCATTCAAGTTACTTGAATGGAAGCTATGTGGGCTGGACATGGAAGTTATACCGCATAAAGCCATAGATACAGACATTACACCCCTTATGTAGCCTTGTGTACCCTTTATATAGACTAAGTACACCCTTGTGTACTCTTTACATACCCTTGTATACTCTTTTTGTATCTTTCGTACACTCTTGATCACTCTCCCGAAGATGTACTACGCAGTCTTGTGCTGGACATCGAAGTTATACCGCATAAAGCCATAGATACAGACATTACACCCCTTATGTACCCTTGTGTACCCTTTATATAGACTAGGTATACCCTTGTGTACCCTTTACATACTCTTGTATACTCTTTTTGTATCTTTCGTATACTCTTGATCACTCTCCCGAAGATGTACTACGCAGTCTTCGGCTTTACCCGTGGATGACTCCACTGCAGCACTGCCGCTTACCGACTACTTTGTTGACATGTTAAAGAATACGCTAAAATGTTGGTACAATGATAGTTACACGTAACAAGAAGTTTTAAAGCGCTGCTGCTGCAAAGACAGAAACATAACCTTTGTATGCTCTTGTCTTTCCTTAGCATACCTTGTATACCCCAGTATAGAGCCAAAGATATGTACACCAGAGGTATAGCCAGTCTTTGGCTTTATCCGCGTATAAACATTGTGTCCCAGTCTTGACAATACGCTTCCTTTTGTCTGGGCAAAGATCGATTGGGTTTGGGCCCCAGTAGTTATCTTTCCGAACCACGCAGCTTACGTGGTAGGTATCGTTACGCTTAGAAGGTTGGGCTAGCTTAAACTGTTAATCTAGTTCTAGTTCTTGGTGCAAACGCGTCTAGCCTAAAATTATCTACGTTTTCACCCGTTTACTGAACTTTTAATATTTGAAATTTCCCACAAACTATTTCTCGTACGCGAAATTGGTTTTAGGAGGATTTAAAGGATCGTTAGAACTATCATTTCGTTAAAAGTTTTTGGATGATCGTCCGTATCTCAGGAAACTTTTCTAAATTGGACGTACGGGTCTCCAGAACCCTCAATAAAAATCGTAACGGAGCCATGTAGAAAGCTTGAACTTCCGTACACGTAATGTACGCTTTTGGACAAATCATGAGTTGGCAACCCTACTCTAAGACCTTTCTTTATTGGGGTTCCGTTAGATTCACCTCAATTTGTGGCGGGATCTGAACTTCTATCCGGATCTCCGGAGACCGCTCCAACTCTCCTTTCTTCGCCGACACAACGTATTTACAATTATTGCGGAAGAAATTAAATGGATTGCGTATCCGGAAGAAGAAAGTACTGGGGTTGTCGTTCGCCGTCGCCGGACAAAAAGATTCCTTGAACTTCCACTTGTACTCGTCGTTCCGCGCCTCTTCCGCTTCCGTAGTCCGCGCGGCGAAGAAGTCGTAAACGCCATTGGTCCATTCGCCGACTGCTCGCACGTGAAGGGACAGCAACCCTTTAATGAACCAAACAAAAAAAAAGTGTGGTGAGAACAAGAAATTGTTGTTTTCCGTTTCCGCTTCTCAGGATGTTGAGCTTTGAGTATGTTCCATTGTTTCTTCGGTGTGTTATCAAGATGGAACCCATTTGCAATGCATGCTTAGGTTTTCTGGTGGAAATGATTAAACTGTTAAGTTTTTCTGGTTTAATTTGATAATTTGTTGTGAGAAGAGAAGGAAGTGGAGTTAAGTGGACTTCCTGTTGGATTAGATTGTTGTTGGTATGTTTGTTTGTTTGTTTGTTGGTGTTGGGGAAATTGTGGATTTTGGAAGTGTTGCTTTTTCCTGGGTTAATTATATGGGATGACTGAAGTGGATCATGAGGTATTAAACTGTGTGAAGGAAGTAGTCAAGGAAAAGCTTTTGTTATGAAGTCATGATGTCAATAAAACTTGGAATTTTGCAGCTTAAGCATCAATTTTTACTCTTTGTGAGCTGGGATCTGAAGTTAGGCCTAAATTACACACTGAAAACATCAGAGGGGCTTGGATTAGGCTTAAAATGAGTGCTGGGAACACCACAAACACTGAAACTACAAGTGTATGTTGGTGATATTTAGAATTTAGGCCTGAACACTTTGCCGAAGTCTTGAAAATTGGCCTAAAATGAAAACCTAAGTTAAGCCTAAATACAGATAAAATAAGTCTAAAACCATCAAAAATTTATAAATAGGCCTAAACTAAGCGATAAAAACATGCAAAACCTAATTTAAGCCTAAAATCTTCGACGGAGTCTTGAAAATAGCCCTAAAACTGTCTAAAATTACAAATAAGCCTAAAACTCTGAAATTGCAAATAAGCCTAAAACTGTCTGAAATTGCAAACAAGGCCTAAAACCATCAATAATTGTAAATAGGCTTAAACTGAGCGATGAAAACCTGCAAAATCTAATTTAAGCCTAAAATCTTCGACGGAGTTTTGAAAATAGGCTTAAAACTGTCTGAAATTGCAAATAAACCTAAAATAAGCCTAAAGACTTCGACGAAGTCTTGAAAATAGGTCTAAAACCATCGATAATTGCAAATAGGCCTAAACTGAGCGATGAAAACCTGCAAAATCTAAATTTAAGCCTAAAAAATAGGCTTAAAATTGCAAATAAGCCTAAAAATTAATCCCAAAACTTAGAAACCAAACTTAATTGAGGCCTAAATTTTGTGTTGTAACAATGTATGTAACCAAAAATGTAAATTTATTCGTTTTTTTACCATTCTGCTCCGGTGCACTGCTCAAAGTGAAAGGATGCCATTCGTGTTTGGAAACTGCGGGCAGATTGACCAGAACGTAATCCCCGGGTCGAAACCGGAATTCACTAGGTCGACGGATCACGAGTTGTGTCACCTTTAAGAAGGAAGGCGCTCAATCAGGTCACGTAAAAGCGCACATCAAGCAAACTGGAAGCAAAACTCACTCTTGACGGTAGCACTATTCCTTCCACTACGTACGTTCGACATGTCGCTCTTCTTTTCACACGCATCGCTAATTCCACCGCGTAAATAAACCCGGGCAGCACAAACCATTGCCAAAAACAAGGCCCGTGGATCACGAGCACCACCCAGAATGCAACGTACAGCAAGTGCGTCCAATAAAACACCTGCAGAGTACAAAACAAACAAATAAACATCAATATTTCCTTAAATATACCCAGGGTATCATGCTGCGACTAGTCGATGTTGTTAAAACATTGCTAAAACATTGATGGAACGTTACTAATGCTGATAAAACATTGGTAGAGCGTTGCTAACGTTGTTAAAACATTGGCGGCACAAAAGAAAAATTGTTAAAACATTAACACGATGTTGGTAAAACATTGGCAACATTGCTAAAACAACAATACAGCATTGGTAATGTTGGTAGCACACTAATACAACATTGGCAACATTGATAAAACAATAATACAACATTGGCAACATTGCTAAAACAACAATACAGCATTGGTAATGTTGGTAGCACACTAATACTACATTGGCAACATTGATAAAACAATAATACAACATTGGCAACATTGCTAAAACAATAACACAGAATTGGTAATGTTGGCAATATTTTCAAAAACATTAATACAACATTGGCAACATTGTAAAAACATTGTGAAAACATCAAATCAACATTGCAAAAACATTAATACAACATTGGCAACATTGTAAAAACATTGTGAAAACATGAAATCAACATTGCAAAAACATTAATACAACATTGGCAACATTGTAAAAACATTGTGAAAACATCAAATCAACATTGCAAAAACATTGTGAAAACATCAAATCAACATTGCAAAAACAATTAATACAGCATTGTTTTCTGTTAGTAATGTTGCCAAAATATTGGCAATGTTGCAAAATCATTAAAAACATTGCTAAAACATTAATACAACGTCGGCAATGTTGTTAAAACATTAATACAAGGTTGGCAATGTTGATAAAACATGAGTACAACGTCGGCAATGTTGTTAAAACATTAATACAAGATTGGCAATGTTGCTGAAACATTAATACAAACGTTGGCAATGTTGCCGCAACGTTTTGTTGACGTGAGAACCCACAAAACGTTGATATTTACCTCAAAACATCCGCTGCGTCTCACGCAGGATTGGGAAAAGGCGATCATCACGAGAAGTATGACTAGAAGAGTTACTCCGGTAGAATTGGCCACTCCACCGACCCATCCTATCCCCGGTCGAGTGGAAAACATGTATTCGATCAAAGAATATGACTTTTTGTCTTCACTCAAAACAACTTCAAAAAACAAAAACAAAAAAACAATCAAACCCAATCCCAACATTTAAAACGTCATTAAAACGTCATTTTCGAGCCAAAACTTGAATTTTCTGCGCATTGTTTGCATAATTTTGCACAATTTTGCACAATTTTGCACTTTCCATTGATTTTACTTCCGATAACCCTCACCGCGCGTCACTGCAACTATTTCCAAAAACACCCGCATCCAAAATCGGCGCTAAACCCAAATGATGGCCATAAAACGACGCCGTAAACTCACCGAAGTTGGCAACATGCATGGCCGTATGGACTAGAGATATAGCCAGGGTCACCCAACCGCACAATTTATGCAGCAGGGTGTGGCTGTCGAGCGGAAGCCACTGACCCAACCCTTGACACCGCAACCACGTGATGCTGCGCCGTAGCATCAACACCAACACCAGGGCGCAATTAAAATTCAAACACCGACCTGCAAAAAATGACAAAATTCGACAAAATTCGACAAAATTCGACAAAATTCGCCGAAATTCGCCGAAATTCGACAAAATTCGACAAAATTCGACTAAATTCGACTAAATTCGACAAAATTCGAAAAAATTAAAAAAAATTCGACAAAATTCGCCGAAATTCGCCGAAATTCGAACTTTTTTTTATAAATTATTGTTGTTATTGGTTCATGGGGGGGATGTTCGGTGACCCATTTCGGGGGTAATTTATAACTTTCAGAAAAATCTTTTTTTCTCGCTTTTTTATTTTTCATTCTCACGAGTCCGTGAAATACCTTTGAAAACATAGATGTTTGATTAAAGGGTTAAAGGAGGCAAGGCCTTGACCTCGTGATCCAAAACTCAGGTGGAATGCCTCGCGTTCCGGGTGAGGTGCAAATCAGAGAAAACTTTGCACATGTCAATCAAAATTTAACACACTTTTTTTTTTCTTTTTTTTTTGAACGCTTTTGTTTTGGTTTTTATTGATCGATTTTCGTTGAATAGTTTTGGTGGGGTTTTAGCATTAGGTATCATGCAGTTTTTAGCTTTAGGGTTAATCAATGTTTTTTCGAAGCTATTTTTAGCCTATTTAGGCCAATTTTAAGCCGTTTTAGACAGTTTTAGACTATTTTAGGCTACTTTGAAGACATTTTAGGTCATTTTTCACCATTTTAGACCGTTTTAAGCTATCTTAGGCTACTTTAAAGGCATTTTAGGCCATTTTTCACCATTTCAGGTCATTTTAAAGACATTTTAGGCCATTTTTCACCATTTCAGGTCATTTTAAAGACATTTTGGGCCATTTTTCAACATCTTAGGCTACTTTAAAGACATTTTAGGTCATTTTTCACCATTTTAGGCTATCTTAGGCTACTTTAAAGGCATTTAAGGCCATTTTTCACCATTTCAGGTCATTTTAAAGACATTTTAGGCCATTTTTCAACATCTTAGATATTTTAAAGGCATTTTAGGTCATTTAAAGTCATTTTAGGCCATTTCTAAAGATATCTTAAACCATCTTAAAGCATTTAAAAGATATTTTAGGCCATTCGTCAGGTCATATTAACGCCATTTTAGGCCATTTTAAACAATTTTTCACTGTCTTGAGTTGTATTAAAGTCATGTTAAGACATTTTAGACCATTTCTAGCCATCTTAGGTAATTTTTAAGCCGTTTTAGGCCATTCTAAAAGCATTTTAAGCCATTTTACAGCCGTTTTAGGCCATTCTAAAAGCATTTTATGCCGTTTTAAAGGCATTTTGGTCATTTTAAAGCCGTTTTAGGCCGTTTTAGACCAGTTTAAAAGCATTTTGGCTATTTTAAAACCGTTTTAGGCCATTTTAGGCCATTTTAAAGCCGTTATAGGCCAATTTAAAGCCGTTTTAGGCCAATTTAAAGCCGTTTTAGGCCAATTTAAAGCCGTTTTAGGCCATTTTAAAACCATTTTAGGTCATTTTAAAGCCGTTTAAAGCCGTTTTAGGCCATTTTAAAGAAATTTTAGGCCATTTTAAAACCATTTTTTTTTGGTGAGGGGGTATTGTTAGTATTTTTATTTTCTTACCCGTGGATCTTGCTATTCGTTCCGTGATTGGCGTGTCTAGTAACTGGAAAAACCTGGCTGCAAAGAGTGCCCCGTTGGTGATGACGTATCCGCAGATAAACGACACCAGAGTGATATTGTTGACCAAGTACGCGCTCGCTTGGTCGCTCCTGGACCACGAATTCTTCTTTTCGTCCTGATTCGGCATTTCGGATTGGGCGCCCGCACTCGGAGCGCTGCAAAATTAAATTCAATCATTGACCCCTCGCGGAACCACGAACCGTAAATGCAAATTGCACTGGTCAAGTGTATTTTAGAAACGTTTGTGTGGTAATTTCATTTGCAAGTATTTATTTGCGTGTTGTGGGCTCGTAGGAACGAGTAACAGGAAATAAGAGTTGACTCGCGCGAAGGAAGTGCACATAGCCAAGTTTGGTAGCAGTTTGGTCGGTGGTGTCAGTAACTGCGAGAATTGCAACATCGAATCGAAATGACAATCTTAAGTGTTTGTTTTTTTTTTAAAAGTTTTATGTTTTTTGGTTAGAGTTTTTTTTTTTTTTTTTTTTTTTTTTTTAATTTAATTTTTTATAAAAAATTTTAATTTTTTATAAAAAAATTTAA
>JAQFXT010002717.1:0-11151 GCA_034683725.1 Strigamia crassipes
GGATAAGGTTCTGCGCGCAATAGGTCCGTTTTTTAATTGCGCGCGCATTGGGTCCTCGCGCAATAGGTCCCACCCGATTAAAAGACACAATTTTTCACAGCATCAATCAATTCATTGGAAGCAGTGCAGTGTAACAACCAGTGATGGAAGTCAATATAATTATGGAAAAGACAATTCACGGTTGGAGCACTGGACGGATACACATACTTGCTTATAATTACAGCTTGAAATACGGAAACCTTCTAACTATTGTAATTGTAAATTCGTATACATCTTTTTCGCCCATCTCTTCTACATTCAAGTCTTCGACAATCAATCCTTTCGACAATCGATCACATCGACAATAAACTTTTCGACATTTATCTCTTTGAGAATTTACCATTAGTTTCGACAATGTTCTCTGGTGCTTTGACGACCAATGAAAACGGCGTAACAAAACGGCCATTGTTTGTCCGACCAATCCCGAAGCGCGTAACAAACCCCATTCGCCTTCGGATTGATGGCTGTAGGTGGCTGCATTCACCATTTCGATAATGCACGCTTGCCCTTTGCGCCAACTGTTGTGGGTTTTCACAACCAAAATACAAATGGCATTTTGATCTCATTCGAACTGTTCATGGTTGTTTCTTCAATTTTCTATCGGTAAATTCTCTCATAAAATACACCTCGTGCTTGAGCAATTGTCAAATTTAGGTCAGCACTCATCTTTTTGTCCGATAAGATCACTCGTGCTCTACGGGCTCTCGTGATCTTATTGCACAAAAAAATTCGTGCGGACCTAAATATTTGACAATTACCCGGCGCACTCGGTATATTACTACTGACAATCCGTCGTTTCAACAATCATCTCTTTGACAACTCGTCTCTTCGACAATCATTTCATTGACAATACGTCACCATGACAAACTGTCAAAGAGATGAATGTCGAAGAGGTGACTGCTGAAGTGATGAATGTCGAAGAGGTGACTGCCGAAGTGATGAATGTCGAAGAGACGAACATGGTTTCCGCCTGGCTAGTTTAGCATGGGCCACCGGGAAATTCCAATATCTTGCCGGAGTAAGATTAAAATGGCTGTTTATCGTACGCGCGATGGCTGATTTAGCCACAGAAGCGGCATTGTGGCTAGGTTGGATTGGGACAGATTAGGTTAGGTCAAGATAAGTCGCTAAACTGTATCGACTTTGGTACTTTGGCATCGGGGGAGGGTGGGGCTTGACAATTGGTGCTTAGAAAGAGGCTTATACAGAGAGGAAATAATAAATTCATCCATTACAGGTTTACTTACTGCAACATAAACGGTTAACGAATCCAGAGCAACTACAAGTTGTTCGCGCCAAAATGCATCAATGGTCGTTTTGTTAATTTCCTTGACAATTGTCAGCAACAAACTTCTGTGGCTCTTCATCGATTTGTCATGATTATCGACAGATGCGAGCAAGGCAAAGAGCACAGCTCTCATGAATCCAGGACACAGGTAAATGATTGGGAAAGTGACATTAGTGGTTCTAACGTGAATCAAATCTTTGATGGCACTACACTTGAAGTAAGTGTCAACAAAATTACATAATTGATGAACGCAAATTGTTATAACAATGATCAGTATCGACGCCCAGAATATTTTCAATCTCTTGCTGTACGCGTGGTCGCTCAGTCTGGAAAAGCCAATAACGCTTATGACTGGATAAGTCTTTTTACCATGTAGCGCTTGTTTTGAGTCGATTTTGTTCCTGGGGCTATGTCCAGGTGACAAATAGCCCCTTGTTGCAGCTACGCTTGACATTGTAAACTCTGAGCACACGGTTGATGAAGTAACACTGGGAGTAATGTTGGTCTAGCACGCACTTGGTTTGTTTTGGTTGTTATGGAGAAGCTATGCAAACAGTTTAAGTGGGGGTGGTTGAGTGATCAATTGCTTGTTAAGTACCGCTTGCTAAATTAGTGATGGACAGTGGTCGGTTATGTTTTCATAGGTTAGATGGGTGCGTTACTTACAATGGAGTAAATTGTGGTAATTAATTTTTTTTTTTTTTTTTTTTTTTTTTTTGTATATATGAAAATCAATAATGGTCACTGGTCAGGCATAAATTACTGTTTGATATGTCAAGGATAATGATGATGTGTGTGTGTTTATAAGTAATGACTAAATAATTGGCGTTAAGTGCCGGATGTGTGGTATACGTGAAGGGTCTTCAGGGAAGGGTGAATGTTCATCAATATATTTCAAATTTTGCTGAGCAATGAAGCAAAATATTTATTTTATGAATACAACAAATAAATTGGGTTAGTGCAGATATCGCTCGCCACTTGGTGGTTTTTTCTTTGACGTACTGAATTTTGATACTAATGATTGGACAAGCTTTAAGTAACATCACTCAATCGCAAAATTTTGCACAAAAACTTCAAAAGAACGCAAATTTTTTTTAAAAATTTGCAAAAATTTGCCATTTTTTTTACAAAATTTTGTCGAGTTTTTGCAAAATTTTGCTGATTTTTACAAAAAATTTTAGAGTGGGGGGGGGGTCAAACTCAGAGACCGCCCCGGACGGCAAAAGTTCTAGCTACGCCAATGATGAGAAGTGAAATTTGGGCTCTAGTTGACTTGCTTAATCTTGACCTAGAAAAAACGTTTAGTATACATTGTGCAGCACTTTAAAGCTAGATTTTGAATTAACAGGTTTTTTTTGGATGCCACACAATACTGTATATGTGACACTTGTCTATCTTGCTCTGCCAGATTAACTAATTAATCTAATATAAGGTTCTGGTACTGTTAGTTAGCCCATTACATTATTGAATCAAATTGTCATTGTGGACATCTGCATTGAGGATTTTGACTTAAGATTCCAGACATCTGACAACAAATTGTATTAAATGCTAAAAGTAATTGTTTGCAGGTGGTGTAATTGTTATAATTAACTATTAGCTCTAAAAATTGTTATCTCTAGGTTTGATGACCAATGAGAAGGGTAGTACAAAACGGCCATCATTCATCCGACCAATCCTGAAGCGGGTAACAAACCCCAATTATCTTCAGATAGGTGTCTGGATTCACCATTTCGACAATGGACGCTTTGTTCCTGGTGCCATCTGTGGTGGGTTTTTACAATAAAATATCAATGGCATTTTGATCATATTCGAACTCCTCATGGGCATTGCTCTGATTTTTTATAGGCAAATTTTTTCATAAAATACACCTTGTGCTTGAGTAATGGTCACAATTAGGTTAGCGCTCATATTTTTGTCAGATGAGGTCACTCATGATCTTATCAGACAAAAATATTCGTGCAGACCTAATTGTTCGACCATTACTCGGAGCGCTCAGTATATTACTACTGAAAATTATAGAACAATTTTATTCAAGTTGTTAAACCCAAAATTTTACTACGGGTAATGCTGAGTGTCAAAATAAATCCTTTCAATAGAGGGTTTCATTAATCCAGGTCAATTTCTGGTCGATTTTGAAATTTTGTGTTTGTTATGTGATATCTGTTCCACCAATCACATTCATAATTATTGGTCTTGATTAATGGAACCCCTATTGTTAAATATGAAATTGTGGAATCAATAGCACATTGACTGATTTTTTTAAACACATTTATTTTTTGGTAACGTGTCACATACAGTAAAACATTAGGCGCATTTATTAACATGCCAAGTGAAAACATTACAATACATTATTAGACTGAGTTGTTGAGGATGTGTAATTGCGGTGACGTGTAATAAGCGCGAATTGATGGCAAAGTTTGCCAACACTGAATAAGCGCGAAAACCGAATTTCGCGCTTCTCGTATCCGGATTAAACGCGAAAACAGAAATTCGCGTTTTGCGTGTCCGGATTAAACGCGAAAACCAAATTTCGCGTTTCAGGTGTTCGGAGTAAGCGCGAATAAGTGCCCAATACATTAGCAAAACTAGTAAGGTGAGGTAGGGGGGGGGGGTCAAGGGGGGCGCTATCCCCCCTTGTTAGGCATTGTTAGGATAAGAATATGTGCGAAAACGGAATTTTGCGCTTAGCGCATTAGGATTAAGTGCGAAAACGAAAGTACAAAGTCACCACAATAGGAATAAGCGCGAAAATGGAATTTTGCGTTTAATTTTGCGTTTTGCAATAAGCGCGAAAAGCACGTTTTCGCGCTTAATCCATTCGCGCTTGGTCCTACGCCGCGTAATTGCACCAGGTGATAATAACATTTTTTGAAGTAGGTTAATTTATTTCAATTTACTTTTTTTTAGATTTATTAAATAAATAGCATGGCGAACTGTCGCTTCTATGATTTCTACTCCAGTTAATATACACAGACCTAAAAAAAATCCAATATGGCCTCCAATGTCGCTAATGCATAGAGTGAAAGGATAGTTTGACTTTTCAATAATTTTTTCGTAGGTGTTAGTTGCAAAAAATAATTTGATGATAAGGTGTGTTTCGTTGAATGTTCTTCCGATGACGTTGTGAGAACCAGTAATGACGGTTTCGCTACAAGGTCGGCGGCAATTGCAAGTAGAGAAATTAAAATTTGTATAGGCTTTGTGGTTTTCAATGTGAGGCTTCTTGAATTTCAATCCCCATTTGCATTCAATGCTGATTTTTGCGTGGATGTAAGGCATTCTGCAAAAGAAATGTTTTAAACGGTAATACCAATGCACAGCAGCTTGGGTGTCTATCTTCAACTTGATAAATTATAGTCAATTTTACGTTATAAATATTGTAACGTAAAAATATAAAAGTTCAGTTTGCGCTCGCGCTTTCACGTTACGGTTATAAAAGTCGACTTGCCTTACAAAGTCACGTGATTTCCGAAACTAGGAACCGTTTCTTATATTAAATATAGATACAATTTCCGTTTTAACTAATTCGAAACAATGCCGCAACTTTATTATTGCGAATTGAAATGATTTCCAAAGGAAAACAATGAGATAAACAGTAACGTGTGCTCCTATGGCGAATGAAGCGGAGAATTCAAAATGGCGGCGAACGAGGTCATTGCAAATCGCAATTTTTGATCACTGACGTCACAGTGACGTAAATAGTGGAAAATTATCGTATTGGCTATGCTATTTTTCGATATAGTGTAAGCTCCGTTAGACTTATGAGTTTTCCAATGTAGTTATAGGCATAACGGGGGTTTTTATAACGTAAAATTACATGGCGCAAACTGCGTAATGTCTGCATGATTGCATTTTATATATGGACTCAATAGTTATGCTTTTATCAAAATTGTGAAATGATAGCTGTGACTTTAATTGTTTGAACAGAATTTACTTGCAGTCTTTTGTTGTAGTACGTTCGAAACAATTATTAATGCAGTCTATGTACTCAACTTCAGTTCCACATGGATCCTGGGTTCTGTTTTTGTACTGGAACTGGAAATAAATTAATATAATATTGAAAAAAATATATATTCTCTATTTTATTCCGCAAATGTTTACTTCTTTTTTTGTAAGTTTAATGTGAGTTTCAAATCCTTGATAAACATCCTGAACTAGGTAGTAGAGAAAATGTTGAATGTTAACGGCAAATGATTGGTGAAATGAAATCTAGAAAATTTTATTTTTTGAAGTCGGGATGTTTGGATTTGTCGATTTGCCATGTAACTTACCAATGCTCCTACTTTGGGATAGTGCAAGCTTCTTTCTATTTTAATCCTGTTGCTTTTGCCGTTGGTGTTGTTTAATTGTTTGCGTAATTTGGCCATTGTGTGTCCGAAATAACTGCTAGCATGCAGAATTTTGTAGTAAGTGAATGGTCCTCGATAAACAACTTCTTGGGCTATTGGCGAAAGAAAAATTTTTTCAGAGTTGAACTTTGTTATGACGAATCGCAAGGAACCTGAGAAATCTGTTCATAATAGCAAACTACAGTACTGAATTTTGTGCTGTGATATTTTGTTCTAAAATATTATAGTACATCCTATAAGTTATTATTATAGGAATACCCTATAGTGTTTTTTCATATGGGGAGCCTTGTGATTAATTTTCAGTAGTAATACACCGAGCACGCCGAGTAATTGTCAAATAATTAGGTCCGCACGAATCTTTTTGTCTGATAAGATCACGAGTGCACGAGGTGTATTTATGAGAGAATTTACTGATAGAGAATTGAAGAAACGGCCATGAGAAGTTCAAATGTGATTAAAATGCCATTTTATTTTGGTTGTGAAAACCCACAACAGATGGCGCAAAAGACAAGCGTGCATTATCGAAATGGTGAATACAGCCACCTACAGCCACCAATCCGCAGGCAAATTGGGTTTGTTACGCACTTTGAGATCGGTCGGACGAACAATGACCGGTTTGTTACGCTGTCCTCATTGGTCGTCAATGCATCAGAGCACATTATCAAAGCTAGTGGTAAATTCTCAGAATTTTCTTGCTACCACGTGGTAATTTCCATACCATTAGTGCTGTTTTTACACCGTTTTTTTTTTTTTGAAATATTTTGTGTGCAAGAATGAGTGCTGCCGCAATAAGTGCAATGATGCTATGCAACAACGCATTTGACAACAATGTGTTCATTACTTTCTCGTGATTTTAAATTACTTGTATTTAGTACTAAGCAGGTTCCCCAAAAAGTTGAAATGTATTCGCTATGCAAGTCCGTATCGATCTTCAATTCAGTTCCATCTTCAGTACATTTATCTGGACTACCGTCACCGCACTGTTTAGTAAACATAAAAAATAATATTTTATAATTTGTATGCTGTTATGGATTTAAAACTATAGCACAAAAATCAAATTGTGGGAAAAGATGGCATTAATTGGCCACTGGCTTTTTATTCGTTTTTTTTTTAGACTTAGAACTATCTAAAGGGGGAAAACCGATATAAAATTGATGACAGAAATGACGCAGCACGATTATGCCATCATTATTGAAGTCACACTTGTGACGGTTTTAAACCGTAGTTAGTTAAGCATTTCCAAAACCTGACACCAGATGGTGCGATTGCACTTTCTAAACTTTTGAGACAAGTGATGTTTTGAAAATCTTGATTTGTAGCTAAACTTTATTGTGATGTTATCCCGATAGTATAATAGCTGGATTCAGTTATTCTACTCATCGGACACTAGCGTCATTGTGATGGTGCAGCAATGACATAACTCTGATATCAAGATAGAACCCAAGAACCACATCATGCGATGAGTATACAATGATTTGAGACATTTCTTTAGCTTTTGCTGTTAGTTTGCTAAACAAAGTCACTGTTAAAACCTAGGGCTTTAACCGGCCAACCCATTGTAAAGTTTTTGGTATTATTTATTATTAGTCACAAGTAGGCCTAGTCCATGTGTAGTTGCAATAACTATGAGAAACCAAGCTGAATAATTGCTATCGCGGTTATCTAAGGCTGGAATAAATGTTGTGTCTTGAGAAAATATTAGTCTGATTCCATATGTAATGTTCACTCGATAATATTTCACTGATGGCCGAAATAGTCGATACCGTACATTACTCGACGTAAGATTAGATTCACAAGATCTAACCCCAAATCGACATCACCACACACTTGCAGCAATTGAGTGACAGAAAAGACGTCACTTTGAACTAGTGAGATAGTGCCATCTAGGACGATTAACGGAAGGACTTGGCAACTAGCACAAATTCAATGAAGGTGCCAAAAGATAAATAGCCTACGACCCCAAACTCTGTTGTCACGCCCCACTATGTTTACAAATACGTTTACTAAAACTTACCAGTTCATAAATCTTTAATTCCTCTTTTTCTGGCCTTATGAACTTCCATAAGTCTGCTAACGTCTGATTGTTTGTAGGCATGCTGACATAATCGTTTATCCAGGATTGAATGAATGGGTTGCTGTTGGAACAATTGTCATCTATTACGTTTTTACAATTGGACATGTTGTAAAATAGATATTCAAAGAGCCGTACAGCGGATGGACAATAATAAATGACTGGGAATTGCACGAGTGGACTGCGAATAGTGTAGGTTTCCTTAACAACTGGATTACTCCAATAAACCAAAATACAATTTGTTGCTTGCCAGCAGCAAAGGCCTGTCATTAATAACAAAACAAACATCCATATTATTTTGATGCACCAGTTGATGTTTGAATCCAGAATTCTTGAGACTCCCGGGATGCTTGAGACATATTCTGGTTTAATGATTCGAGTGAAAGCTTGGTCTCTAATTCGCATCTGTCTTGCCATGGTTCTTGATAGTGCGCTTGTGTCACACCTGGAAGGCAGGCAGCAGAGTTGGCAACATTAATGGTCAATTGATTATCCGAGACGAAATTTATTACTGTTAAGTTTGCAAACAAGTAATAAATTATAACTGAAGTTTATCATAAAAGTTAATAGCTTTCATAATTTTAGTTGTGTTGCTAAATTTTTTAAGACCGGATGTTTAGTCCAGAGAGGGAGTCTGTTGTTGAAATAAAAACACTAAAAAATGAAAACACTGCCTCGCTTTGGAGAGCATGTCCTAAAATCGAGAGTTTGACAAGGGTTTTGGATAATTTGGATTATCTGGCAGGGACAATTAAAACAAGCCCCAATTCCTGCAGGAAATTCGACTTTTTTTGCTAGCTATAAAACGGATCAGCCAATCAGATTGTGAGTGTTCGGCTACGGTCGCCACGTGGTCAAGGTGACGGCCACGTGTCGCTGGTCGTAACACACACAATAGAATGAAAGAAACCACACAAGATGCACTATTTAAATGAAGTGTTATACTTTATTAATGGGTGTTTGTTTAGGGGCCAGTGCACCTATGTGTGATTGTCCATTTGCATGGAGATGGCCGTGCATCACTTGGGGTCGAGTGCGGGGACGGGAAACAGGCCATTGTGGACTCATCCCGACCATGTCGCAGCACAGACTGCCTTGTTCTATCCTTGTCGACCCCGTGCACGCCACTTTCGGTCATTGCCAGGTCCCTGTGTTTGATTGGCCAAAACTGGACCGCAGCTTCACCTATTGCTAGAGAGCCGTAGAAGGGACTGCGAATGTTGGCCAGTGATCGCTGGACGGTTACAAGATTGTCAGATCTGGCCAAACTTGCATTTTGGGGATGCTCTCTGCAGCAGGATAATCTGCCCAGTCCAAGCATGTCAAATAAAATCTTTGTGAGATGGTTTGGACAGAATAAGGCAGGTGAACAGTGGGTCCAACTAATGAGGGAGTTACTGAGTGGTAGTTTTACTCTGAGAATAGTGGTTATCCCAACAAATTTTTGTTATAACGAATTTTTGTAGATGACTCGGTTGGTTTCCCATAGAACACCATGTTAAAAAATGTCGATATAACGAATTTTGATATTACGAATTATTCGTAATAAAGAACAAGTTTTTAAAAACACTCTAATACCCACAAGCCATTTTTATAACGAATTTTGAAAATAAATTACTTGACTCACTCGTTTACATGCTGTGCCAAAAAATTTCATTTTTAAAATTGATGAAAATAAACATTTTATTTTAAAAAATACTCTGAAAAGTTCAATTCAAACAAAAATCACGATGTGTATAAATAAATAATGTTTTTTATGATTTTGTTGAATTTGTTTTCAGTTACAGAACTGAAAAAAAATTTTGTACTGTAATTTTTTATAACGAATTTATTGAGTATCTATGATGTCACTATTGTATGAGCGCCATCTAGCGCCTTATGTTTTTACCATAATAAAATTGTTTACGAAACGACTTCCGTTTTAACGCTAATACGTAGCAGGTCGTGCCTTTATTTCACATCCACCCAATCAATCGATATTCTACAAAATAACAACAGAACTTTCGTTATAACAAACAGATTTTCAGGTCCCTTGCGATTCGTTATAACGATGTTCGACTGAACGGTTGGGCCTGAGTGAAACTCTCTGTAGTTCACAATAATCAATAACACCCCTGCCATATGAAAATAATTACACATTGCACCGTACAAAATGCAATAAAACTCCGATATATCAACATAACTTAACGTAATGTTATGTTGATATTTATGAGCGTTATGCTAACGCTCATAAATCATCACTGTAACATGCCGTTCGGTTGGTATAAACATTACGTTACCATACAAACAACTTAAATAAACAAAACATTAACCCACAAACTCAGAATCAACTTTCGCCTCATTAGACCCAAAAGCAACAACGATGAAGCGTACATTACCATTGTCAGTAAACACCAGTTGGGCGTATGTAAACAATACCCCCAAAACACACCGTATTTACAAAATCCACCCTAAACTGCGCAAACTCAAGCCTAGAATTACCGATGCAAACGCACCGCCTATCAGTGTTATAGGAATGGACAAGATACGAAATCCAAATGTCAATCGAGGCCTGAAGTTCGTTTGGTTGATCGTTCTGATGATCACAACTGCGATTTGTTACTGCCAAATATACACCTGTGTGATTCGCTACTTCAGCAACCCGGTCATCACGCAAACCAATGTCGTCCGCAGCGCTACCGTTCAGTTCCCGGCAATTTACTTGTGCCCGCAAGTTTTTCGAAATATGCTGAACCAGTTCATGAAGATCAGTACCTGCAAAAACGAGGATATATTTAAATGTTATGGCGACGATCCGTACCTCGATGCTGTTGCTAGCGCCTTCCCCGACTCGAATAAAACTCTGAATGCTTCAATCTCGGACTGGTGGGACAAAGACATGAGTATAAAACCAGAAAATTTTGTTCTCTACGAAGCGGTAAATACTAGAAAGTCGACTCATTTTTCCAGGTTTTGCCGTCCAGGACGGTCGGTAGGGGGCACTTTTCACGGTTTATTGCAAAACTTTTGGGTTTTTTTTTTTTTTTAAATCTTTTAAATCTTGGGTTTCGCTGAATTTTGTTGGATTTTTGCAATTGTTTTAGAGTTTTTTTTTGTAAATTTCGTCAGAGGGGACAAACTTAAGAGACCGCCCCTGGCGGCAAAATCTCTTACCACTCCATTTTCCCTCCTTTCCTGACCCGCTTTGTCTCGCGAGACTGATGCTCATCCCTATTGGCTGGATGTATGTTTGCTGCGTTTCATTACTGCTTACTTCAAAACAAATTTGATGTAGCTTTTGCTTTTCTTACTGCTAAATCAATCCCAAAAATGCAATGTATACGTAACTATACAACTACATTTCAAAAGTTTAGAAAGTGAGTGAAAAATTCACTCACTCAGTGAATAACACGAAATAGTTGATT
>JAQFXT010002718.1:0-11150 GCA_034683725.1 Strigamia crassipes
GGGACCATGCACCTAGCCCATACATTAATAATAATGCGACTTGTAATTTTCAATATAATATTTCCAATAACCAAGCCGTGGTTTCTGGTGAAACCTGATCTTATATACCCAGGAGGGATTAAGATTACTAACTGATCATCCAATAGGATCGATTTCCTGTTGGAATCCCCCAATCACGAATTGGGGTCCTGATTTCCTCGAACCAGAAGGGGTGGGGGATTAGAAGTCAGGTGACTTATATATCCCCCCTTGGTGACGTCATAGGGGAGAATAGTTATTTTCCCCCTTAGTTATTTTAGTCTGCATTATTAACTATTATGGTGAATTCAGTAGAATTCACTTGTGATTTACTAATTTATCTTTATTCTGACTGAAGGAATTAGTTAAAGCCTACAGACGATAACCTATTTATTATCATAAATCATATTTCGCGCGCCTCGAACGTGGCGCCATCTAGTGACAATAATTGTAACCGTTTTCACGATCACATATCGTCACAAATGTTAATTTATTATTTTTTAAAAATAAAGTAATTTTTCAAAATATGTTATTGTTGATATTTTATTTCTGATTGTTTTGGAATGAGATACAATCCAAGAAATTTAAACTTTCAAATGTTTTGGACTTAAATCGATAAGTTGCTTATAGCAATTGATATACCCATATGAAAATTCCCTATAGTATACTATAGGGTATATTATAGGGTAGAATATCCTATAGGGTCAACATATAGCAAACTATAGGTTAAACCTATGTATAGGGTTACACTTCACAGAATACTATAGAATTACTATAGGATTAATAACTATAATAATATCCTATATAAAATACCATACAATATTATATGTGATTATTGGTACAGGGTCACCCTGTATAGCATACTATAGGAATTAGTATAGGGTGAATGACTATAATATTATCCTATATTAAATACCATACAATACTTTATATGATTATTAGTACAGTATCACCCTGTATAGCATACTATAGAAATTTGTTTAGGATAAATGACTATAATATTACTTTATATAAAATACTATATAATATAATATATGGTTTTTGGTATAGTATCATCCTACGTGATATACTATAGGAGTTAGTACATGGAAATCGCCACCTGGCGTCGTAATTCTTAAATTAAAAAACGTAAACATTTATATTTCTAATTTTGAGTAGGTTTTATCATTTGTACTTCAACACTTAATTAGAATATTATTGTTGAAGTTAAATTAAATAAGGAGTTGATTAAAATTCCGTAGATAAACATTTTAAAATGGTTGCATACGATATAACACCGTCAAAATTACCGTGAGTTTGTATCACTGCCATATTTTTAATTTTGCTAAATTTTAATTTGAGGCTATGAATCCTCTAATCATATCTTAAAGATATGTTGAATTTCCAAGGAATTTTTTTCAATAAATATTAATCCACTGGAGGTATACTAGATTTATTCTGTCTAAGTATTTTATTGTAGTGTTATTTTTAACAATTTCTAAACAAATTGTATTATTCATTTACTGTACAGGATCATTAATGTCAGCACTTTCAGAAATATTTAGTATAGTTACAGACTTTTTTACCACGCTGTATAACGTCACATCATAAAATACAGGACTTTATTATGGGTAGTGCTTAGGTCTTTACTATAGGGTACCATATAGGTTTTACTATAGGGTACCACACATAATAGGATAATATATATAGGGACATACTGTAGGATACCATATAGGTACACACTATAGGGTACCATGTAGGTACACACTATAGGGTACCATATAGGTACATACTATAGGGTGTACTATGATATTTTGTTCCAAAATATTATAGTACACCCTATAGGTTATTACCATAGGAATACCCTATAGTATTTTTTCATATGGGTACACCTATCCCCCGATTTACACGGCACTTGTTTTACACGATTTCGCTTTTACACGGTTTATAAATTAACAACCAGATTTCAAAAAATTAATAAAAATGTACATTCCGCTCCATATTTGCCTATACAAAGATTTGATGACATTTTTGAATTTTATTTCTTTGGTAACACTGATAAAAACAACAAGGGATTCCCGATGTTAAACAACAGGGAATTTCCGGTATTAAAGAACAGGGGATTCTCGGTGTTGTAAAATACGTATACTGTATGTTACATTACATTCATATGTTTGTTGTTTTATAAACTAAGTATAATTTTAAGTTTTCTAAGATCTCTTACTTTTGTTTTACTTAAATAAATGACTGAATCATGCACATTTTGGGGTTATTTTCGTTATACACGATTTTACATAGCAAAATCCAAGATTTCAATTTACACCGTTTTGTGCAGAACCGATCATCAGTGTAAATCGGGGGATAAGTGTATAAGTTTGATAACTTGGCCAGAAATGCGTTTTTAAACACAAATACTAAAAAGAATAAAAAAAATAAATCGAGTTTACTGTATTTGTTCAATAATAAGCCACTAACTTACCATAAAAATCTGAGATGAATCCAGGCTGAAAATAGACCGGACTTGCAGCTATGAACAGTACCTCTTCGCTTTTCTCACTTGTCAGTACAGACATGGAACACGTCGCGAAACAAAAGCTTGGTAAACTCGTTTGTGACGATCTCGTTTTGTCAAAAAGTTGTGTTTTGTCTCAAAAGTGCGCTATTTCTTCAAACAGCGCCAAAGTCAAATTGCGCACGCAATTTAGGCTCAAATAGTGAATTGCCACTGCAATAAAGTTATGTGTTTTAAGAAAACAATTGATTCTTTGCTAAATACATGAACAGAATAATTAAAGGCGATAAACACTGTTGTATTTATCTCTTCTTGATTACATGATTCGTAATTAGGGATAAATTAGCCATTTTTTCCTATAAACATTGATTTACCTTTCCTCATATACTGTTATCTAAGTGTACAAAAAAGAGGATTAATTCTAACAAGAATTAACATTTGGTAATAATCAGAATAACAATAAAAACATTCGTGTTTATTGAAACACCGGCTACACAATCATGAAAAGTAGATTTCGTCTTATGACGTCATCAAAAAGAGGGAATTAAAAGTCACCTGATCGATAATCCCCCACCCCTTCTGATTCGAGGATATCAAAGATTGATATTAAGATTGGAGGAATTCCGGCCAGAATCACCCCATTGGAGGATTGGAGTTAATCCTTTAATCCCTATGTGGGTATAAAAGGCCAGGTTCCACCAAAAACCATTGCTTCTGCCACAGACACTAATCATGTCCACTCAAACTAGATCGCTTCTTGCAGCGGTATGTGTTTTGCACTGCCGTCATCTGTGAGGCGTGTGTACCATTGTGATTTGACAAACGCATCAGAATATGTCGATCACCACTTGACTAAGGTCTCTGATATGTAAACCAGAAACCTTTCAACAAAGTAATTTAACGTAGGTTTAAGCGAATTCAGAATGCCAAAGTGGACAGGAATTGAGACAGGATCTCTTTATCTAAGGCGCTTCAAGGCGCTAGGCGCCCACACCAACTAATTTATTTATTAACAGAACTCAAATGGTAAGTAAAAGTAAATCTGAATAGATTTACTTAGGATCGTTTTCACATTCAATTGCGACGAGATTAAAGGGCAAAATTTCGAAGCTTAGATCTGAATAGATCTAAAACACCGTCCAAACTTGGACTATTTAATAATCCTAAATAGGTTTATTACCTGGGATCGCAGGTATTCAATTTGGAAGAATTAAAATGACAAACCTGCAAACTATAGATCTAAATAGATCTAAAATAAAATCCTATTTCGGACAATTGGTAAATCCGAACAAGTTTACTTAAAATCGTGTGATGATCCAATCTAAATAGATTGAATCCACCCTTCGTAATGAAATTCCCTTACCATGTGGTAAAGGTATTGTGGCGATGCAGTAAGTCAGCCGATTACCTTCGGATTGTGCGGAATTCAAGATATTAGCCCGACATGTATTACAAAGGAACCACGTGGACCCCTGAAAATGGTTAAAATAACCAGCTCGGTTACAACTATTCCCGATGCGAAACCAGATGCGATGCTATCGACGATACAGCGGAGAAGTCTTCAACATGCGATAAGTTTCACCATTGTTATGTTTATTATTTATCTTTTAGTCGTAAAGAGCTTCGAGCTCTAATTGTTAGTATTAATTTAAAGGGTTAAAGATAGCTATTTGTTGGCGTAGGAAATGTGTAATTGTTATAAAATATTGCGGAGGATAATTCACGCTTGAATTACTCTTCTTAAGACAATAAATTGTGCGCATGTTTTGTCAATCTTGTGTCTATTTATTTATCTCAAACAAACAAAGTGCAAGCCGATATCTCAGTTTTTGGTCAGTAAATTGTCTAGTTGAGGTTTTGGTCTTGTGAACAAAGCTCCCTGTATTGATATCTCATCCGAAATATCTGCCCCAGGTCGACATTGTCACACGTTTAACAAATTGTTGCTGCTTTTGACAGCATTTAGAAACTCGTTCTTAAAAGACGCAAAAACCAAAAATTCTAACCATATAAAATAGAAGAAATGAACATACCGATCTATAGAGTTTTCCACAAAGAAGTGCAGCTGCGAAATCATAGTCGTTTTGCTGACAATAAGATGGCTAAATATAATGTGAAAAATGATTAAAAACGTGTAAATAAACAACTCGTAAACTTACGTCTGTTTTATAAATAGATGTAATACAGCTACATAACGCTGTGCCTAACTAAAATAAAAATACATTTTATTTTACATGAGAAACACAAAATGTAAATTTACTTGGCCATTGTCTTGTGTGTAAAAGCTATTCAGTACTTTGCACATTGGTTTCATAAGCTCATCAACTACATTGCAGGTTTTAAAATTGAAACACAAATTATAAGTACCTTAGAAATAAGCAATTTGTGTGTGTTATAACTTACTTCGTTTTTTTCAGCTGAGGTTGTAGTGATTGTAGCAACAATCAAAACCAGAATCGGACAGCAATTGAAACGCAGCATTCTGCAATATGAATGGGAAAAAAAGCAACAAACAGAAAACAGAACTGTTAAAGATTGCAGTATGGAATGCTATACCCCAACAGATTTTATATATATATACATGTGTGCATTTGACAGTTAATGTTGCAACTTGTATAAAATTAATTGCACTTATGGAGCAATTGTGTTATTTCTGAAACCAAGAAAAAAAAAATAAAAAATTTAAATTTGAGTGACAGTTCATCTTGTAGTTTTAGATCGCTTCAAGGAGAGAGTAAATAAAGACACTACTGACTGTTACTGTTCTATTCTAATAAATTGTTCATTGTTAAAAAGTACACACTGTATATACTAACAATATGTAGCACAATTTACATTTCAATACATCTTTATCCCTCTAGAAATTCTTTTTGGGAAATGGTGTAAAGATTTCTTAAACTTTATTTTATCAGACTAATATAAATTGAGAAGGCTTGTGTACTATTTTTTTTATTTTCTAGTAAATACCTATGTAAAAGTCGTAATACACACTGCTCTGGATTTCTTCAATTCGGTTTCAGTCGGTTCAAAGTGTTCAAGTTTCACAAATTCGTCTAATTTGTGGTTTCAATGGTTTTTCAAGTGTTTCAGAGTGAATGCAAAATCTTAACAAAAACTCACACGTTCACGTGCAGGTTCAAGTTCAAAAGTTACACTGAATTTATTCATCAAATCTTACAGTACAAAAGAAATTCCCGAATTCCAAAAAAGGGCTTAAAGGATTAATTTCGAGTCCCTCGATTCGTTCTCTCGCTCGTGCGCGTCATCCGCGTCATCCCGAAGGGGGAGTTAATACGAGGGGTGACATGACCCAAATACATAATTACTAATTCAAATCAGGAGCACTTGTCATTTTACAACATTAAAATATTTCCTAACCAAATCTTTTCCAACATTTGTGAAACATTTCACAGCATCCAGCATCTTTATCAAGATCAATTCTAACAACTTTTTCAACATTATCCCAAATTCAATTTTCAATAAAATAAAGAGTTTTAACAGACTCGAAATGACAATTCCAAACATAGAAAATTATTGCTTTCTTACAAATATAAATCGTCAGTTTTCACAACCTACTACATTCAAATTTTGGGCATTATTACATATATTTAGTTTCAAAATACAAAGTTTTCTCATTTATTTGTGTCTGGGTATGGTAGTGGTAAAAATTTATTGTGTCAACATGTTTTTTGTTATTCTACATCCTTGTTGAAACAGGAAAGTTGTTTGACTTGACAAATATATTTGTTTTTGAAATAGAGAAATATGCTGGTTTTAGTGTATTTGCCTTTATTTCTGTTGTGAGTGAATATACTGGGACTAACATATTCACTGTTTATCTGGCCTAATATACATATGAATTGATAGGACTTACCAGTAATTCGGAATGTCCCTTGATGACAGTGACAAAAAAAATCTTTATTATACATAAGAATTATTATTACTACAATGTTTACAGAAATCATCAGGAGTAAAGTGAAGTATTGTAGTGTGAACATTCAACCATAAAGAATTTTAATAATTCCAGTGGCACCCAGCATCCATTTTACCAAAGTCCCTAAACGCTAAACTCTTTATTTACTTAATATAATCATAATTTTGCTGTATAGAACTAGAAAAATTTAAAATATTTTTTATTATTGGTTTTAGTCATCTTTGGATTTGTCATTTTTGGATTTGTCATGTTTGGATTTGTTATGTTTGGATTTGTCATTTTTGGATTTGTCATTTTTAAACGGATTTTCCATTTTCTCAGGGTACTCACAATCTAGATGATCTATCGTGTGTCTATCAGATTTTCCACCTTTCAGTTCTAAAACCTTGAAAATGGCATCCAGTTTTAGCTGATTTTTTTTTACAAATTTAAGAGAGCGGTAAGCAATTGAGGCCATCGCTGTAAAGAAAACACAAAATATAACAAAAAAAATTATCCCAAAAAATGATAAACTTCAACAATGTGATTTCCACACCTAATATTATACTTACGGCGCTTTATTTTTTTGTTCCAGAGACATTCCTCTTGCCACCAAACTAATATTTCATCATCCACGTAGAAAAATGTATTTATGTCTGTTAAAGTAGCGTTTAATCATGGATACAATAACACTAAGTTTGTCTCAACTTACAGAAACTCTCATTGCATGGGTTGTTATAATTATATAGATATACTCCCTTGTTTTCATTTAAAGGCATTCCTACATCTCGCATAATCTTAGCAGTCCTGAAAATAAATTTACACAAGAATTATTGAATATGTTGTAATAGAGATTTGGCGATTGCATTTTTGTCACTGCTAAAAACTTATAACTTATAACTTATAACTTATGGATATAAGTTATAAGTTATTTTTATGTTTATAAGTTCAGAGTTCAACGTATAAACTAAAAGTATAAGTTGACCTATAACTATGAGCTATACGTAATTACGTACAGCTGTACACATGCGCACAACGGGCAAGGGGTAAATTTCTCAGTCTAAGTAGTGAAGGGTTAAATCTCTCAGTCTAAGTAGTGAAGAAGGTGACATTTTGTTTCAGGCAATTCCAATTCCAATTATTAAAATAGAGATGGTACGTGGAAGTAAAAGTCAAAATAGAGGTAGTCAGGGAGGACAATTGAAGGTTGTGGATGAACCACGTGAGTTATTAGAACGCGAGGTTGAGCCAGTCGGACGTAGCAACAAACCACGTGGGCGCGGCGATGAACAACTCGAACACGGCAGTATTTTAGCAACTGTAAGCTTAGGTTTGAGTCCACACAGTGATATTAATTCCTATATTCACCGTGCATTGGACGATTTTGCGTTGCCAAATCTCTATTACTGTACTGTGGTTACCCATTCTCCTTTACGTGTAGAAAGTTGTGAAATTGGCCATGCTGATCAAAGAAGCAGTCCCAAATGAAACATTTTAATGTCATCGCTTGGCAGTCGGTTGTTCCCAGGTACACTCCGTACCATCTGCCTTCATACTTGCCAGAGGAAATGAGATAAATCAATTAAATTATCTACCTGAATTGATTTTTAAGTATTTGCGCATTTTTATTTATTTACTTTGGATTTGTCTTTTGAAACTCGCATTCCTTCAATTATGTTGCAATGACCCACAGTGTCTTTTCCTTGCGGTATAAAGGTAGCAAATGGTGTTGTGTCAACTTTTGCTTGCGCAGTTGTGAAAAGAATCACAGAGAAGAGAACAAGTAGGGCCATGTTTGGGATATGCTTAATATCTGAAATTAAAAAGTTTTGCAGTATGAAAGAAACAATAGTTCGTTTCTAAAAATATTACAAATAAAATAATAGAAAACTTTGGAAACCCCAACGATTTTATTAAAGTTATTTTAAAAATTTGTAATTGGTTTACTTAAGATTTGACTGGACTTACTGTATACTATGCAACACTCAAAATTTTTTTTTTTTTTAAATCGATATTTTTATAACAAGTCCATTTGAAACTTTGTTGAACACTTGTTTGTGCATATATTAATTAAGTATCACACAAAAATTTATTGTTTTCTTGTGAAAATAACTAAAACAGCAAATTTAGTATAAGCTTCATGCAATGCATCTTTTCATCATATCTTAACTTATAATTTAAAGTGATTTGTGTTAATGATGAGTTGGTTTACTTACTGGTAAGTTACAGATGAGCAATGCAATTGACAATTGTATCAATTTAGAAATCACATGCACTTAAATAGTGATAATTGTCACGAGGAAATGGAATAGGAAAAAACAACTGATAAACAAGTGTGAAATATTTATGTCTTTTAGGTTATTGTTGTATTGTAACCCCAGAGCATTAAAAGCATCAAATATTGCCTGCTATTGAGAAACCAGGTGCTGAATTATTTATGATTCTTATGTCATTGTTGAATATTGCTCAAGGATGTTAGCAATAACAATTGTCTATTATTGCGGTTTAAATAATATAAAATAGAAATATTTCAATTTTTAGTAAAAACCGTCGATTTTATCGTTTAAAGACGTCGGTTTTTTGTTTAAATAATTCACTTGTTTAAAGATGTCGATATTTGGTTTTGATCGGTACGGTAAAGTGGTTAAATTTTGCCATTAGAAACAAAGAAAGGTTTCTAATGGCGAAATGATATTTTTCTCCATTAGAAACATTTCTGATTGTTTCTAATGGCGAAATAATAATTTTTACAGAACTTTGAATCATCTGAGAAAATCATTAAATTCCACATTTCTGTAGTCCATTTCTCATGTCCCTTTGCCAAAGCTAGTCTTTTACGAATGTTTGTTGTTCAAGTATGGTTTGCACCCTGGAACTCTGGATCTATAGCCCATGCTTTTAAGTCGCTGTCGAACAGTGTCTTTTGAGACAGTTATACCTGCCTCAAGTTGCTATTTAATGCATAATTCATTGGCTGAGAGCTTTGGTTGATTCCTAACAAATGTTTTGAGGATCCGATGCTTGCGTTCTGTAGTGTTTTAGGGTCTTCCAAAACGTTTTCTAGCTATAGTTATCTGATTTGACTACGCAAATGCTTCTACATTGTTTAATTGTCAAGTTTCTAAACTTTTGCAAGAGCATGTTTCCATTATTCTGCTTTGGAACAGATAAAGAAAATTCATCATTTCTCTCTTATTTTCTTGGTTATATTTTGTTTTCAAACACAGTTTTGAAGCTGAATAAAAGGACAACAAAATGTAGTAACGTCTCACACTTGCCAATTATTTATTTGAACGCAACAAAAAAAAAAAAAATTATTTTTTAAAATTAGTGATGTTTCCAAACTTATGCTTTCCACTAGTACCACACATCGTACGTCGTGTGTACGTCGTGTGTACGTCATGTGTACATCGTGTTTACGTCGTGTGGTTGCACACACGCAAGACGTTCGCAAAACGTCTGCAAAACGTTCGCAATTTGTAAGTTATGTTTGTTGATTTTTCCCAATGGCGAAATTATGAATTTCGTCATTAGGACTGTTTGCTTATTTACATTTATGGCGAAATCATGAATTTCGCAATTAGACCTGTTTGTTTATTTACATTCATGGCGAAATCATAAATTTCGCCATTAGGACTGTTTGCTTATTTATATTAATGGCGAAATCATGAATTTCGCCATTAGGACTGTTTATTTTTTTATTTCGCCATTAGGACAGTTGTGAAATCACAGATTGCACAGATGGCAAGGCCAAGGCGGATTTTTTGTTCTTTTTGAAACATAATCACGTGACCAAAGCAGTAGTGCCCTCAAGTGGGTGGTAAGGTTGAAGCCACCACAGATTATCTGTGATGCCACTACCATCGGAAGTTTTTCGAATTGAGTCATGTCTTGTGTACAGTCCACTTGTTTACTTGTTGTTCACTTGTTTAAGTGAACAACTGGACTAGATTTTATTGTTTTATTTTATTTTTTATTTTGTAATTCTTTTTATTAAAATCCAAATTTTGCAACACCGACCGAATTTGACAAACTTTTTTCTCGTCTATTTCGAATCTGTCCCCTCTTTTGATGAAACGATCAAACGACCGGATGGTCAAGCCACTGGACAATCAAGAGATTGTCTGATCTTTTGACCATTTGGTGGCTTGACCAGCCACCGAACAGTCAAGAGACCGGACGGTCAAGCCACCAAACAATCAAGAGACCGGACAGTCAAGAGCCTAGATGGTCAAGAGACTGGTTGGTCAAGAGACCGGACGATCAAGAGACCGGACAGTCAAGCCACGGGACGGTCAAGAAACCGGACGGTCAAGAGACCGGACGGTCAAGAGACCGGACGGTCAAGAGACCGGACGGTCAAGAGACCGGACGGTCAAGAGACCAAACGGTCAAGAGACCGGACGGTCAAGAAACCGGACGGTCAAAAGACCGGATGGTCAGGAAACCAGATGGTCAAGTCACCGGATGGTCAAGAGACCAGATGGTCAAGCCACTGGATGGTCAAGAGACCGGATGATCAAGCTTTTGCACTTAAAGAAGAGAACCGATTCCGAGCAGAGACCGCGGAAAAGATAATTCCAGTCGCTTGACCGTCCGATTGAAAGAGGCGACACAGGGTTCCAAATAGACGAGAAAAATGATGCGGTCCTTAGTTTGTCAAATTCGGTCGGTGTTGCAAAATTTGGATTTTAATAAAAAGAATTACGAATTAAGAAATAAAATAAA
>JAQFXT010002719.1:0-11150 GCA_034683725.1 Strigamia crassipes
GTTATTATTATAATGTTAAATGTATTACGTAACTATTTGTCTAGATTGGTGTAAAGGACAAAATTGATTTTGCACTTATTCTTCCAATATTAACTGGGTATTTCTATGATTTGCAACTTGCGTTCAAAAAAGTAAGCAAATTTTTTAAATAGATTTATAATACTGATACAATGCAATATACTAATAGTACTATATAGTGTGCAATAATATTTAATTGTTTTATTTATGTATTCAACTAGTACTATTTTAGTAGTACTCGCAATCATCCATGCGTTAATGATGAAGAATTTTCTAAATGTTACAAAAATTGTATCAACAAGAAAATTTCTGAAGCTGAATGCAAGTCAGTCTATGCCACCAAATAATTCAGGAAATAAATAAAACTGAATCATTAACGTTCGTACAAATAGGCTGCCCTTTGTAGATCCAAGCATCGAACTACCAGCTTGCAACTATTCTGATATGAAAAATGCAAAAAAAAGTTTTCATCATGCTTTCAAAACCATCTTAATTCCTAAAGTGTACACCAATTGTAATTGCACGCCAACTTGTAGCCAATACACTTACACCCTCCAACCCTCTTTAACTGAGGCAAAGGAAACTTACTTAGAAGTTTCACTGAATCAATTAGAAGAGTCTATAACTCAGCGATTGGCCTACGACGAAATCAGTTTATTGACTGATATTGGTGGAAACTTGAGTTTATTCATGGGTTTGTCAATGCTGTCAATCACTGATATTGTTCAACAGCTCATCATGTGGATAAACAGACGTAATAAGATGAAGAAACTTAATCGCATGGAAACGAAGATTTTAAAAATATACACAGCAGCCTGCAAAAGAAAAAATCAAATAAGAAATGATAAACTAAATCGATTAGACAAAACTCAACGAAATTCCAAGACCAATTACTTGTGGATTACAATGCTATTTTTGTGTTTTGCTTTGGCAATATTTATGATTCAAGAACGTGCATCTTTTTTTTTTAAACATCCTTCACGTAATATTGTGCAATTGGAGTATTTACGTAATGTAACATTTCCAACAATGACTGTTTGTGGAGAAAGCACCAGATTTATTTTTAATACGGATAAGCATAGAAAAACACACAATATTTCCAGATGTGCAGTGGAATTAGTAGATTTATATGTGCCAGGCAAATCAAGTTTTAAAAAATTGTGGAAGTCAACACAGTTGCAGCCTCAAATGGGATCTCTAAATCTCGTCAAGGTAAAACCTTATTGTTTACATCATCAGAAAGTAACGGAAAAAGAAGAAACTTTTTTTTCTTTCGTATTCATCTAATATAAACACCACGGCATTTGAGTTTGATACACAAATCCATGTATTTGCAGGATATAGGTCAAATTGAACTGTTACGACCAAATGAATCATATTGGCCAACTTCTTTTGGAAACTGTAATCGCTATAGATTTGGTAAGTGTAATTTTAAAGATACCCTTGTTTGAAATTCTGGTCCGGTCTTTGATAGACCAAGCAGAGTCAGGATTCTGCAAATAAAGTGGGGGTGTTCTAATATTAATACTTTCTTGCAAATATCAAATATTTTGTTTTAAATTATAGTACATTTAATTTACAGAATCACTAGAATATGCTGGTTTCTTTTCGTTGTTTATAATGCCATTTGCGGGATTAAAGGAAGATGGGTATACACATTGTCAAAATTCTGTATACAAAGTAAGAAATTGCCTAATTTTAGTAAAACGAATACATGAATAGAGACGAAAGGAACATCTATATGCCATAAATCATCTTATTGTTCGTGGGCCCTTATTAGACAACTTTTGTGTTCTTGTGTGCTTAGATTTGGTGGGATTAATTGTTTCATCAGGCCTGAGTCCCAAATAGAACTCAGGCCCGATACACACGAAATTGAACGGGATGTGTGTCTTGTTACGATTTAGAGTCAACTAAGTCTTTTATTGTTACACAATTGAATACATGTAAGGTGGTTACCAGGTTATTGTCACCGGGTAACTGATTGCTATACATTAATTTGTCTCGATAATTGTTGTAGTTGCATACACTACAACCACAATCCTTTTTTTAAACGCGGGAAACTCCATTTTTCCAATAGTGCATGAATACACAATAGGAGGATTTATGGTTCTCGACATGTAAATGTTAAATTGTTTTGACTAATAAATAATATTGGATTTTTTTAGGTGTACACTAGTGATGTTAATTCTACTAATTTTGAGACTTATGATGAGTTATCATTATTGCATGCGCCTAAGTTTTCAACTACCGCAACCGATATTCGCTTGAGTGTTGTAAGTACATTACACATACATAGCTTATGTTACAAATTTACATTTCTGTATTCTTGCAAAAGTTTTAGCAATTCTATCTTTCTTTTTTGATTTTAGTTAAAAAGATTGAACAGTTCAACGAATCCCTGTATTGAAAAGTCAGACTTTAGAAAATGCCGAAGAACTTGTTTATTAGAACAAATTCACAAAGCTGAATTATGCAAGTAAGAACAAGTTACAACGTGTTACAAATATTTAGCTCTGAGATTTAAATTAATTATTGTAGGTTGCCATTTCTGGAAGAAACATTGAAAAATGTTTCAGAATGTAAATCGTCTGAAGCAGCAAAGAAAACTCTCAAGAAGTTTATGGATATTATAAGTAATGCAACTGAATCTTGCACTTGCGTTCGACCTTGCGAGGATATTGTCTACCTTATGAATAGCTACAATCAAATTCAGCCCGAAAGTCAACCTGTTTTTTTAATTGTATTTCTAATGCTTTCTAATATAGCAGAACACATAATCGAAGTCGAAGACTATTCACTAGTTGCTCTGTGTGCTCATATTGGCAATAGTTTTGGGTTAGCTTTAGGTATGAGTGTTTTGTCTTTTCTTAGATATTCCAGGCACCCAATAATGTGGTTGCAAAGAAAATTTTAGGGTTTTTAGGTTTGTTCAAACTATGCATTGTGTTCTTGGCTCAAAATTCCATTGTCACTTTTAAATTTGTCAATATCATTTAGATGTAAGGTCTAAAATTAGATGTAAGAAACATAGCACTTGGTGCAATTTTAAACACTGAATAAATAAAAATGTATGAAAACGTTTGGTTTGTTTGGGTTTGGTTTGTTATTATGGATGAAAAGTGCAATAATTTTCAAAAATTATATCTGCCGGACTGCTGCGAGTTCCACCAGATGGTACTATGAATAACATGTGACCGGAAAGAATTTATACTGTGAATCTTGGACATAACAAATTGAAAAATCAAGACAAAATCAAGAACAGGGATCGCCAGGAAAGATTAAGAAATCGAAATTTGGGACAGCAGAACAGAATTGAAATTGAAATACCTAATCCCGTATTTCTTCGATTAAAGGTCGCGGCTTATATTTGCAAATGCAATTTTTTCCACGACCTACAATCGAGGGCGACTTTTATTCAAGGGCGACTTTAATTGAGAACGTAGAATTCCACACAACATTTCGTCGTGTAAACGTTCTTATTTATGTCATGACGACGTTTTGTTTGAGTGTTGTCACGACGTAATGTTAGGTGTTACGTCTTAATTACGTTCTCTAACATTAGGAAAACCACTTTTAGGCAGAAAACCTGCAAGTTCAACTGCAAAGTACAAATAATTACTTCTTATTCAGCGTAACTATGGTTAGTTCTAGTCATCATCTATTGACATATTAAAGAATACGCAAAAATTGTTTTTAAACCCAAAACGTTTTTGACCATTGCTGGCCTTTCTCAGTGGGTGTTCCCAAATATCCAAAAACGTATTCAGATTATCTGTTCTCTAATCATTTCAGTGAAGTTCTAGTCCCTGTTTCTTTTGTAAAATCATCTAGTGTAATTTATCATCCATCTTGTGCAAAGTGTACATAATCATTTGTTTTAAGAAGTGTCCTGTTGGACCAAATAAATACATTGTTTTTTATTACTTTGAGAACTTGGCGCTGTGTCTAATTATTTATTTAGTTGGAAAAGAAGTTAAAATTAAGTATAAGTCTGCTTTTAGTTTTAGGGCTAAAAGCAGCATCAGCAGTACTAAAGCCTTTGCGCAAGTTTAGAATTGCGACAAATGCAAAATTTAAAGAAATTGGAAAGTTTTATTTATTTTTTAAATTCAATTTTACAAGAAATTAAATTAAATTTTTAAATGTATTGTACCTAGTTATTATTTTATACATTGCTTATTTTATCTGTTGACTGAAACAGTGGAAACCATGTGGAAACTCAAATAGATGTTGATACAGCTACGATCGCAGAATTTTAGTTGTTATTATTATCCACCAGGGCCGCCAATAGTTTGTTTACATGTTGCCTAGCAACATAGATTGCATTATGGGATAGGTAGTGACGCATGCAAGAACCCCATTGAATTCTGGGATAGCTAATTCACGTGCTGCAAGAGCCCTGTAAGTAATGGCGACACTCACTCAACAACAATGGTATTTTAGTTCTATTTTTCAACTGGTCCAAGGTACATCATGGGAGAAAACAACATCCAATTAGAAAAGCACATCAGTGAGGTAAATGTAACATTTCGTGAATCTAAAAATGCAATATCGTCATTCCCAAATTACAAAGGTTAATATTCTTTTGGTAATCGCATGTATGTCTATGGTAATCGAAATGTAAACTTCAGAGTTATTTGGATTTTAACATACATTTCGTACACTGAACGAAATTGAGCAATTTTTAAAAAAAAGGGAAGAAATAATTATATTTCAGTCTGCACGCAAATAAATAATTAAAAAAAACCTATTAAACACGAAACAACTTTCAACAATTTGAAAATGACACGAAGGCAAATGTCTTTCACATAAGCACGCCAATTTCCAAAGTCGAGTGATGGTAAAGATTCTCAAGAACCAATTAATGTAAATATAGGGAGTAGTAAGTACCGCTAATTACAATTACAGTTTGCACGCAAATATGTTATTAGCTCGTTAAGTAGGCAACCATTACTCACATTTGATTGCTTAGGATTCAGGTTTTAGTACGAACTCAGAAGATTCATTACGCACTAATGAATGTCGGTCAGGCCCGGCTCCAGGACTAACAGTGCCGCGCGAGATATTTTTCCGTGTGTTCCATCGTACATTTTTTTGAATGCATGAAAACTAAAATCCGTTTTTTATTGCGTCCTTTCAGGTCGTAGTTGGTGAGTTTGGGACGCACTGCTCGATCGTGTGTACATTTCAAAAATCATAGAAATTTTTGAACTATAAGTCAGGAACTGTAAAATGACATTCATTTGGATTCGCAAAAGGCTTCGCCACACAATTTGCAAAATTGTAAATAATTTCCGGACCGACAATCATCAACTACCAAAGGATTTCCAAGTACTGGTTGATTCTTCGCAGTCAATTTATTTCCGCGGATTATGGTTTTGCGTCGTATTTGCTTGCTTGCTCGGTTGCTGCTATCAAATAACGGACAGAGTTCTTTATTATATGTCATACCCAACAGCAGTTGATTTCCAAATTGAACAATTGCAGAGTTTTCAAATTCCTTTAATTCAAATGTGCTCGGCTGAAAATGACTACGTTATGGATTTTTTTAACAACCACAGTATTAGTGATCCGCTAAGTTGCGCGAATCCAACTTTAAAGATTTGGAAATTGGAGAAAAAGCTAGAGCAAGAGGTTGACTATTTCAAATTTTGGAATTATAAAAACGAATCAATCACTTTAGAAAGCCTAGAATTGAAAAAAGTAAGCCACATTTTCGTCAATTGCAGTGCTTATTAATTATTTTAGACTTTGCAAGATATTCTAAAACTGATTATAATATTTAAATTTTTTGTAAGAATATTAGCAGAGATAGTTTATCAATTTCAACTAGTAAATCATTTCTTGGTCAGTGCACCACACTCAATTATAGTGGTTAGTATAAATATTACATTACAAGTGCGGAAAGTGAGCGCTTTCTAAAGCAAGAAAAGTCGACATCGCTCAGTGGTGTAGAAATTGGGGGTGCAGTAAGTGCAGTTGACATGGACCCACGAGCTTAGGGAACCCATGAAGGATAAAAAAAGTGTGTTTTCCTGAATAAACCTAATGTTATTGGCAACAATATTACATTTAGCAATAATGTGTTGCTAGATTAATACGGATGATGGTACCTTATCAGATTTTTGGGACTATTGACCTATCCCAGCCATTAGGTTATTGTTAAAAATCTCAATTGAAAAGTATTTTGAAAAATGCGTCTATCCATCACAAGAGGACGCTAAACGAAAATAGAGGCTACCACATTTCTTCGATTTAAAGTCTTCTGTAAAAACAGATAGATGTACACTTTGAATAGAAGTCGCCCTCGATTGTAAGCCACGGCTAATATTCAAAGAAATTTGCATTTGTATTTTGCAGTTGAAATTGCTGGTTTTCTGACTAAAAATAGCATTTTCAAATTTTAGAGAATGTAACACGTAACATGTCGTGTAAACGTTCTCTTTCGTGTTGTGACATTTTTGGACACTCAAGCAAAACGTCGTCAATGAAATAAAGGGGAACGTTTACACCAAGTAATGTTATGGGGAATTAGTCATTAAAAATTAAAGTCGCCCCCAATTAGAAGTCGACCTTGTAGGTCGTGGCAAAAAATAGCATTTGCTATTATAAGCCGCGATTTTTAATCGAAGAAATATGGTATGGCTCCAAAAATCCCAGTCTGTGGCTCATCAACCCATCTTCCACAAGGGGTCGTTGACTTTCAGGGAAATCGCTCATTGCTTTAAATTTTGTATATCAGCTGTTAACCATTGGATTAAATTTATTTTAACAGAAGTGTTACGTGGAAAAAAATTAGATGTTGTCGTTGAGTTGAAGGTGATTCGTCCCAAACGATGTAATCCATCTTTGACTTTGGTAATATTTTTGTTGCTCATAATAATAAATGCATACTACCATAAATGCTCTCGTTGAATGCGGGTGCTCTAAAATCGAGATTTGGCCCGCGTACTAATGGAGACCCACGTACAAAATACAATATACAAAATGGGGTCTTAAAGTAAGTGCCGTTTTCAAGAAAGAAGTTGGCATTTTAAGACAAAGATTGTTTGTTAGTTCGATTTTGATCAAAAAAAGAATATGAGACCGTATACCTAACGTGTATCTGCTCAATTATTAGAGACCCGCGTTTAATTGAGCGCATTCAAATAGAATACCGCGTTCAAAGAGAGCATTTATTTTATGTACTATATGTATATATGTATGTATTGTACACACATTGCACGATTTGTTTCAGTTTGGCATTAATGACAACATTGATTTTGCAATTGTTGTGCCAGTAATAACAGGCTTTACTTATGACGTAGCAGTCTCACTAAGAAAAGTAAGTAAGTAAAGTGTACAGCTTTTAAACACTGTTGTATACTTGTATGGGATTTTTTTCGACCAGAAATATTATTGTCGATTTCAATTGGATAATGTTCGACTAGGATTTTTTCCGACCGAGAATATTTTTGACCAGGAATATTTTCCTCAACACAGGTTTCATTGGCGATACATTTAGAACTTTAGAGGAGTAAGATTTGCAGTATACTTTTAAGAAAATGAATACGGTTAGGCTTGTGGGAGGTAGAAAAGGAGAAATGATTACTGGTCAAAAAGATTGCCAGTCCAAAAAAATTTTTTGAGAAAAATACGGTCGAAAATGTTTAATCTTGTCCCCAAATGCACAACCTGCACTACGGCAATGTGCATGCGCAATACAGGTGCGTCATCTATTGACAAAATAATGAACCTGTCACAAGATTGTATTGGTTTTACGAACCATTTCACTCACTCAACCAACACACAATCAATCAAACACACCACATGTTTTAGGCGAAATCACCAACATTTTTCATTACCAACACCATAAATTGCAATAATAAGTTGCAAGCAACCAGAGCCGCGCCATGCGGGTGTGCAGGTTGTGCACCGCACAACTGCGCCACACTTAAGGCAGGTTCACATGCATGCATTAAAGCATGCGTTATGCACAAAAGCTGCTTCGTTGTGATGCTTTGCGTGTGAACTTCTTTGCATCACCTAAGCGCTTTGCTCAACGTGCGTTGTGATTTTGTGTGTTGTAGCGTATGGAGTTGAAGTTAAAAATTGTCAACTTTAAAACTAAGTTCACATGCAATGCATCATCACAAAGCAGCTATTGCGCATGACGCATGCATGTGAACTTAAGCATTACACATTGTTGCTTCGTGATCTTGGTACTTTAGCACATTGCGAATTGCTTAAAATGCCCACTTAGATTGAGCTTGTCCGCCTCTATTTTGTTTTGGGTTTAACAAGCCACAAAATTACTTGCTAAAATCGCAAAAACTACCTTTTGCTTGAGTTAGTGATTTTGCATTTTTTTTTTTTGATTTTGTTTGGTGGAACTGATATTTCGTGATAAATACAGAAGTGCAAAATTGTTAAAATTGCAAAATCACAAAATTGCCTTTATTAATAAAGTTCCATAATTTATTATCATATACTTTTTTTTTATGAAATTAGTATTCTTTTTCAAGTACATATGCAAATCCGTGTGCAAGCAAAGAAGAATTTGCAAAATGTTATAAAAACTGTATGCGCAAAAGAATGGCTGAAGCTAAATGCAAGTTAGTCATTAATAAATTTAAGATATATTTATATTAATAATTTGATCATTACATTTTGATAGGCTGCCTTTCGTAGATCCAAGTTTTGAACGGCCACCTTGCAAAAGTTCGGATAAAGATAATGCAGAACAAAGTTTCTTTGTTGCTCTCAAAGCAATCCTAATTCCTAAAGTTTACAGCGAATGCAGATGCATGCCAACATGTAGCCAATACGTGTATTCTCTTCAACCTTCCATCATTGAATCAAACAGCACACTATTGAAGGTTTCAGTTCAAAAAATGGCAGTGGCTGTAGCTCAGCGAGTGGCCTATGATGAAATCAGTTTATTAACTGATGTTGGTGGAAACTTGAGTTTATTCATGGGTTTATCAGTGCTGGCAATTACTGATATTTTTCAACAAATTATCATGTGGATAAATAGAAGTATTAAGATGAAGAAATTGAATCGAATGGAAAAGAAGATTTTCAAAATATACACAGGCTATATAAAAAAAACTAAGCTAAGAAATGCTAAATTATTATTCAAGAAACAACAACACAACGGGCCTAATTATTTGTGGATCATAACACTAATTCTGAGTTTTGCTTTGGCAACATTTATGATTCAAGCACGAGCATTGTATTACTTTACAACCCCAACACGAAATATTGTGAAATTAAAGTATCTGAGTCATGTCACATTTCCATCATTGACTCTCTGTGGAGAAACCCCAAAAAGTTCATTCTATAAAAACAACTATATTAAGGGAAAAAATATTACCAACTTGTGTGATGTGGAATTACTGGATTTATATTTGCAAAAAAAATTCAAGATTTTAAAGAATTTGTGGAAACTGACTCGTTTAGAATTTTATAGAGGAGCAGCAGGTATAGTCAAGGTAAACTATGTTATTGAGATACAATATATTTTGTACGGACTGGACATAGCACCATCCCAATAGCTGTATGGTTCATACAGGTTTGCTTGAACCCGGACCCAACTAATACCCAGCAATGGAAAATTTGCTTTTTTCCAAATTTCAGTCAAAGCAATGGCAGCACTTTGAGCTAAAGTGACAAATCTGATAAATATAAATATGGCACTGAGCAAAGGGTTCCAGATCTCTGAACGGTCCAAACTAATTTTTTTTCCTAATTATCTGTGCATAGGCGTTAAAATCGTCACCAAAATGACATTGCAATTCCGAGAATGTTTTGAAACATTTGTGAAACTTACACAAAAGCAGGCCCATTCCTACCATAGGGACACCGTGTGATAAACACACGGGCGCCACTGGTCAGGGGGCGCCGCTCTGGCGTAGCTAGACTTTTTGCCGCCGGGGCGGTCTCTAGATTTGCCGCCAACAGGACAAAAATCACATGGGCGCACAACACCCTAGGAACAGGCCTGCACAAAAGTATGGTAAAATTTTGGTGACCTTACTGGTTTCTTAAATAGACATCACGACTCAAAGTATTGAAAGTTTGCAAAATGGATTTCTATTGCGCCGAATTTTGATGTTTTGGGTCGTGTGTCCAGTTCGGACCAGAGAGCATACAGTCGTAGAAAATAAAAATTTTTCTTTGGTTTAGATTTTTTACCAGATAATATAAAAATCTATTGAGATTTGATGAAATCAATTGTCCAGTATATTTTTTTAATACTGTGGTCAAGGTAAAACAGTTAACCACAATTTCAAGAACCAGGAGACCAGGCCAAGACTGATGTCTTTGAATCTCAATAGATTTCTATGCCACCTGATAGATTAATCTTAGAATAGTTAAACCAAAGAAAAGTTTTTCTTTTTCACGACTGTACACTATCTGGACCGGACGTTCGCGGAACCGAACAAATTTCTGGGACCAATTTTACACACAGCACAACTGGCCAAGTAATGTGTAAGTTGAATGCTGCCATAAAACTCACATTTTACTTCGTCTGGAACTCAAATTTGGGTCTTTCTCTGTCCTTTTGTGGGCTGGATTACTTTGGATGCTTTTTTCAGAAGATGATGTTCTTTTAGTTAGTATTCGTTCAGATTCAACCGTTGAAGTATCAAGTACACTACTTTAATGTGTTTTAACATTTGCAGGAAATAGTTCAAATTGAACTCTTAACTCCAAACGAAACATTTATACCAACTCCTTATGGGGACTGTAACCACTACAAATTTGGTAAGTAGTAACTTATATTTGGAAATTATATATTTGATTCAATTCGTAAATGGAGAAGTCCTCTTTTTGTCCTCTTACATAAGTCACTTACTGTATGTATGAATGAATCAATTTATTTGACAACTACATGCGCATTGGTAACTTTGAATAATTTCGAAAAATTAAACTGCACATGCACATTAAACAAGGAAGATAAGGAAGTCAGTTGGTTCCGTGTCAAATTAGGAAAATTTTGCAAAAATTAGCAAAAATTTGGAAAAATTAGCAAAATTTGGAAAAATTATCAAAATTTGGAAAAATTATCAAAATTTGGAAAAATTAGCAAAATTTGGAAAAATTAGCAAAATTTGGAAAAATTAGCAAAATTTGGAAAAATTAGC
>JAQFXT010002720.1:0-11148 GCA_034683725.1 Strigamia crassipes
ATTTTATGATTTAAAAAAATAAAAATAAAATACCCCAAGGCGGGATTGCGCTGCTCGCATTCGCGAAAAAAAAATTTTAAAAAAATTTAAAAAAAAAAAAAAAAATATAAAAAAAAAAAAATTTAAAAAAAATTTAAAAAATTAAAAATTAAATTAAATTTTGGCGGTTTCATTCCGCGCTCATTACGATATCCCGGCATTCCGCGCTCAGGCAATTTCTTAACTGCCTAGGCGCGGAATTCACCGAGCCCCAATTGAATGGGCGCGGAATTCACCGAGCCCCAATTGAATGAGCGCGGAATGAATAGACGCGGAATGAACAGGCGCGGAATGAATAGGCGCGGAAACCTATTCCGCGCCTATTCAATCCGCGCTGATTATTGTAATCCAATTGAAGGTTCTTTATATTCCCTCACACCATTAATTTAGTTTTTTCGTTGTCCATGTCTTGACCATGAATTAATTTTTAAAATCAATTTTACAACACAAATTTTTAAATTATCTGCTAAATAATTTAAGATAATATTGCTGAACAAAGCTCGTGACTGGTAAATGCAAAGTAAACGAATTTTCCATTCAATTACTGTAACCAACTTTTAGCGTAACAGCAAAACCGGCTACCAATTTGGTCCTTTTTGCAAGATCATTTCTTCTTGGATACTTGACTGCAACAACATGATTCCACACAGATATCTCATGCATCCTACTTATTTTAGCAACCAAAAAGGTATGTAGTAGCAACAAAAAATTGAGCTCGACCTCATGTATTTTAAATCTAGTGTTGGCTTACAACAACCCAAAATATCCCACAAAAATGGGCTTTGCTTATAAGCGTCAACCTTCAGCCGTGAAAAAAGATGTGGGCCGTTTGAAGACATCAATTGCAGATCTTAATCAAGTCCTGAAGTCAGGCAATGGCTTCGTGTTTAATTCTTTGTGGTTTTTAGTGGTTGTTCTCAGTGCTCTCATTTGTTTCTATCAAAGCTATGATCGATTCAGCTTCTTTATGTCGCGGCCAATTGAAACTCGAGTCAATCTAATTAGAAATTCCTCTGTTAAATTTCCTTCAATAACTTTTTGTCCTGTACCTGGCAATTACGTTCCTTTGGTTGAAAGGAGAAAACAAAAAGCAATAGAGAAAAAATTGAAACCAAATCCAAAACATGGAAATAAACCTCTTTTTTGCAAAGTAAAACCCTATGATTTACTCAGCAATACGCTCAACATTTCAACATTATGGAATCTCATGACTTTCGATGGCACATTAAAAAAATGCGTTATATTCTCTGTAAAACAATCTAAACAATAATTAATGCATTGTTTTAAAATTATAAAGCAATTGTTTTTTAGAGATCTAAACGACTACTTAGTGAAAATCTAGCTGATTTTCCAGCAGACATCGGTAACGTCGCCATAAAATCTGTGCTTGGCACATGCATCACATATACCCTTAGTAAGTAAGATCAGTTTGAATTAGTTTTCTTTATCGCCATTGCTTATATTTTTCAGATGATCTTATTCCTTTTCTGAAGGATGATTTTACCATTAGATTTATTTTTCAACAAAAAATACCACTTTGTTTACCTCACAATGCACTAGTATAAATCTATATTCAATTTCAATTATGCCTGAAACTAAAATCTTGTTTTTTGTATTGACAAGTTTTTTATGCATAACGATGATGACATTATTACTTACAAAGTAATGTCTGCGTTCAAGGACCACATGGAGTCCACTCGGCTTGATTATGGCTTGTCTGCAAAACAAGTTGGTTTCTATGTCTTTTTTCTTTACAAATTACTGCTTAACTACAGAACTTTGTTTATAGTTTAAGCGTTTGAATCGAACCGAACAACTTTGCGATACAAATAAAGTTGTGAACGAGTGTGAATTCAACTGTATTGAAAGGATTTTAAAAAACATTAGCGATTGTCGGTAAGATTTAAGTAAAAGACTTTGATACTAATGTTTTGTTGTTACATGGATTACAATTTTGTCAAAGGTTGCCTTTTGCTTCATTTTCTGATCTGCCTCTGTGTGCGGATACAAAAAATGCATTCAGTAATGCAAGGAAAGCAGTGCGGTTGGCCTTAAGTTTTGATTATTTGTTAAAATGCAATTGTCCTAAAAAATGCACCGAAATTTTGTACATTGATCAATTGAAATTGATTTTACAAGCATCTAAAAATATCTTAGGCATCTACTTTGACGATGATCTGATCGAGGAAATTGAAGAATATTATAGTTACACACTGATACCATTTATTTGTGATTTTGGTGGAAATTTGGGCCTTTTCTTAGGCTTAAGTCTTCTTGCTATATTTGATCTTGTAGAGTCGACACTTGTTTATTTTTTCAAAAAGCTATTTTTACGTTAAATAATTCTGCACACAATTTTATCTTGTCATAAGAAATCAAAATTTGTGAAAACACAAGTTTAATCAACGCAATTTATCAATATAAAATTAATATTTTATTTTCTATTACTGTGTTGATATGTTGTCGATTGTTTCATTTAGACTCTTGTTGTTCTACATTGTTGTAACTAGATTCTTGTTGTTGTACATTGTTGTAACTAGATTCTTGTTGTTGTACATTGTTGTAACTAGATTCTTGTTGTTGTACATTGTTGTAACTATATTCTTGTTGTTGTACATTGTTGCAACTAGATTCTTGTTGTTGTAACTAGATTTTTGTTATTATACATTGTTGTAACTAGATTCTTGTTGTTGTACATTGTTTCAACTAAACTGTTGTTGTTGTACATTGTTTCAACTAAACTGTTGTTGTTGTATATTAGCTACTTTCAAAAAGTCCTTTTTTTTAAACTGTTTTATGTGTTTTGTGTTTCTCTATTTGAATTTTTTTAACATCACAGAGCATAAACACATACACTTGAAAGACTTTAATTGCATCTATTGCTTCAATTAGTAGCTGCTTTCTAAAAGTTGTGGTTTAAGTGTTCTAGATCAGTAGTCTTGAAACTTTTGCAACTCTTTTTTGCAATTTTTTTTTTGGGGTAAAATTATCTATATTCAAAATCTAGATACATGATTTATTTCTTAGAAATGTAAGTCAAAACATGGCTTTCCTTATCGAAATGTAATTAAAATTAAAACTTAATTGAATTATTTTTGTTTAAACAACTCAATATTTTCACCCGTTTGAAGATCACTGTTCTACGTAGATGTTTCTATTTTGCTTTTTATATCTTTAACTTCGCAAAACAAAAACTAAATCCACTAAACCATATGGAACATTACTTTTTGAATGCAGTTAGTGTCTTAAATTGTTTTATCAAATGTTTTCTCTACTAACGACCATGTATTTAATTTTGTAGTTATTGTAGTAATTACAGATTTGATAATTTTTTTAAACTGTAGTGTAGTAAATCGCCATTTTAATATTGGTTTTCAACAATCAACTCACGCTTTTATTATCAGCGTGAATAAATGATATTATTCATCTTAATTGATACAGTCTAAATAATAGTAATTACTAGGCAACTTTCCTCTTTCTTTAGGAGAATAAAGACAGTCTATGTTGTGTATGCTTTTCTGCATTGCCATCCCTGAGATTGTATGACGCTGCATGTATAGCGCCCCCTTTATGCTAATACATGCAAATAAACTCACTTTTAGTTTTACCGTACGAATGACTCAACTTCCTGTTATTTCCGTAATTGTAATTCTAACTCTCTTAGAGTATGAATACTAATTGGTGACGAGGATGCAATTGAAAACTATAGCACATCAATATGGACCACCTTCACGCAAGTTTAGAGTAATTGTTGGACGTTTTTTGAACTGTCTTGTAGTTTTTGGTCTGTAGCACCCTGTGCTTAGGCTTAAGTTCCCTGACCGTTTTTCCACGAGTTTTCCGACTACAACTGTTTTCCATCATGGCTTCAACTTTCGCTTTTGCACAATTCAACCCGAAGGATGATTGGGATTTGTATATTGAACAAATGGAAGCGTATTTTGAATTTCATGGCATTGACGACAACAAAAAATAAGTAAATATGCTAATTGCATCAGTCGTATTTGCAAATTACAAGCGAATTTTCAACTTGGCATCTCCCAAAAAACCTCCGGAATTCAAATTTGCTGATCTGGTCGCGCTAATGGTGAAGCATGCTTGACCCAAGACGATGATGCTCGCAGAGCGGAACAAATTCCAGCGGCATTATTAACAACTGAACGAATCAATCACAGACTACGTCCCAGTCCTGCAATCACTTGCAAAAATATGTAAGTTTGGAGATGCACTCAAGGACTCTGTACTCACTGTGTGCGGGTTACGTTCGGAACACTTCACCCACACAATTGTGCATTTCCCTGACATAAAATTTGAGAACATTTAACACATGGCCACTACCATGAAACTGACGAGAGCTGAAGTCCCACACTAGCACCCAGAATTCAAGGGCATGGTAAACCAAGTAGTTCACAAATCTAATCACAAAAAATGCAAGATTACAATTCTAGTGACAAACCATGCACAAAGAAGCAGAAGCCACACAGACAGCCGTCGGGCACGTCTTTCACAACCAAAACAAACCCAAAGTGCGAATCGTGTGGTGGAACTAACCATAAGCAAGATGACTGTAGACACAGGAAAGCCAAATATGACGCCTGTGGACGAACAGGGTACGTCAAGCCAGTTTGCCAATCTACAGCAAAATCATTCGTGCAATCGATCTGTGTGCAGGACCCAATTATGTATTATTCAATCTGACTGACAGAACTGGATCTTTAAAACAATGTTGCCTTGACTCGAGTCAAGCCGCTGATGTTGGCCGTCTGTATAGCTGGTGCAAACATCCAAATGGAGATAGACACTGGGGCTGGAGCATTGATAATTGCAAAACAAATGTATAATCACCATTTTTCGAAATTTTCTGTGCAGTCCCTTTCCACCGCTATGGCAACATACGATGGTAATCCTCTTCTTATGGAAAGGGGTTTGCTTTGTGCCATTGAAGTTCAACGGAAAAAAATACAAACTACCTTTGTGTGTTGCTACAAATGGACTCGCACCATTGCTCGGACTTTGAGGCTTGACAAGTTTGGACAACTGAAAGTGCAGGATGCAACTGCAAGTGCAGGATGCAACTGTAAGTGCAGGATGCAACTGCAAGTGCAGGATGCAACTACAAGTGCAGGATGCAACTGCAAGTGCAGGATGCAACTGCAAGTGCATGCATTAGCTATGCAACAGGAAGTGCAAACCTTGCTCAGCAAGCAAATAATGAACAAGCTCAAGGCCATATTGACAAGACATTCTAACGTTTTTTGTCAAGAAGTTAGACAACACAATAAATTACTAGTATCCATAGACTAGATGTTATTAAAGCAATTTTCTTTATGGCGTCCCTCGTTCCATTGGTGATAAAGTCAAAAGTCGAAGAGAAGTTGAGACATCCGCAAGAGCGTGGCATAATTACTCTGGTGGCATCTTTCAATTGGGCAACTCGCATTTTACATATTCGTGACTTATTCGAACGATAGTGACCCGGTGATTCGTGGTTCCAGGATTCTGCGTTCGACTCCAGTGTTACTCCAGAGTATGCAATACAGTGATTGGCAATACTAGATTAAAAAACCTGTGTAAGTGTCGCAATTGTTGTGGAACAATTGCTTCCGCGTGGTTAGTCTTAACCGAACACGCGCGGACAGAGTTGGAAACTGAGCCGGATTTTCGGAGTTAGTTTTCAACCACCGAAATTCTACTAATTCCGATTTTGTTGCAAAAAAACCTCTCGACCAAGCTATAATAAAAACAGACCCAAGAGTAGGTATTACTCAGTAAAGTGATCATCTCAGCGTATCTTCATTGAAACGGTTCCGTAACCTCCAAAGAAACATTTCATATATTTTGTAAAACTCGAGTGAATGAAATATATATCATTAAATCTATAACCAAAATGTATTGCTTTATTCCTTATTTTAGAGACTACCCAGGTAAACTACGTAAGTCGAATCACGATACGGTATAACAACCTCAACCCAATTTCTACTCTTCATTGTTGCCACCCCCACATGTGATCAACTTACATATGTCCTCACAGATGTCAAAAGGTTTAAATCTGACCTTGCACAAAGTCAACAATCTCGATCAATTCTACTGAGAAAAAAAAGCTTTGTTAAAGACGTGTGTTAATTAGCTATAGGTTGGATTTTTGCTGTTAATTTAATGCATTAATTTTTAAATTCAATCTCACGATACAATGGAAAAATCTTAAATTACCTGCTAAAAAATTTAAGACAATATATCTATTCAATTTGTTTACAGAGAAGTTTCTATAACAACTGTTAGCACGCCTACCATTTTTGTCCGTTTTGCACGATCATTCCTTTATGTGCATTTGATTGCGATAGCAGCATGATACCACACAGACATCTCATGGATCCTGTATACTTCAGCAGACAAAAAGGTATGTATTTCCAACAGAAAGTTATGCACAATCTCACATATTTTAAACCTAGTGGTGGCCTACCAAAACTCGAAATATCCCAGAAAAATGGGCTTTGTTTATAAGCATCAGTGTACAACCATCAGTAAAGCAAGCACTTTGAAGACATCAATTGCAGATCTTACTCGTGTCCTCAACTCAAGAAATGGCTACGTACTTAATGTTTTGAGATTTTTATTTATTTTGCTCAGCGCTCTTGCTTGTTTTTATCAAAGTTATGATCGATTCAGCTTCTTTATGTCGCGGCCAATTGAAACACGAGTCAATGTAATTCGAAACTCCTCCGTTAAGTTTCCTTCTGTAACGTTCTGTCCTGTACCCGGCAATTACGTTCCTTTGGTTGAAATGAGAAAACAAAAAGCAATAAAGAAAAAATTGAAAAAAAAAAAAAACAACAAAAAAAACAAAAACAACAAAAAAAACCTAGTTTTTGCAAAGTAAAATACTATGAATTACTCAGCGATACGCTTAACATTTCTACATTATGGGACCTCATGACTTTCAATTACACATTAAAAAACTGGACTATATCCTCTGTATAGCATCTAAACAAAAATTAGTATAGTTTTTTCAAATTGTAATGCAATTGTTTCTCAGAGATCATCACAATTTATTACGGGAAATTTATTGAATTTGCCAACATTTGCCAACGTCTCCGTTACAAAAACTGTGTTTGGCACGTGCTTTACGTATTCCTTCAGTAAGATCAGTTTGAATTAGTTTTCTGTGTCACCATTCTTTATATTTTTCAGAACGTCTTATTCCATTTCGAAAGGATGATTTTGTCATTATGTTTTATTTTCATCCAAATTTACCATTTTGTATTCCTATCAACTCAGTAGTATGCATCTACATTAAATTTTAATTATGCTTGAAATTAAAATTTTTTTTTTTGTATTGACAAGTTTTCTGTGCACAATGATGATGACATTCTTAATTATAAAATAATGTCTGCATTTAGAGAATTCCCAGCTCACTACTTTTTCGAACTTGGCTTGTTTGCAAAAAAAGTTAAGTTTTATGTAATTTTCAATTACAAATTTTTACTTAACTAAGACAATTTGTTTACAGTTTAAGAATTTGAATCGAACGGAGCAACCTTGCGATACAGATAAAGTTGTAAACGAGTGTGAATTCAACTGTATTGAAAAGGTTTTGAAAAACATTACCAATTGCCGGTAAGGTTTAAATAAAAGACTTTGATTACTAATGTTTTGTTGGTACATGTATTATAATTTTGTCAAAGGTTGCCTTTTTCTTCATTTTCGGATCTGCCTCTGTGTGCGAATGAACAAGATACATACAATAATATAGAGGAAGCAACGCGGTTGGCCTTAAGTTTTAATTATTTGTTAAAATGCAATTGTCCTAAAAAATGCACCGAACTTGTATACACTGATCAATTGAAAATCATCTTGACGGGTCCCTCATTTAGTAGCTTTGGCTTTTTCTTTGCCGATGATCTGATTGTGGAAATTGAAGAATATTATAAGTACACGCTGATACCTTTTATGTGCGATTTTGGTGGAAATTTGGGCCTTTTTTTAGGGTTAAGCATTCCTGCTGTATTTGAACTTGCAGGATCGATTGTTGGTTATTTTTTCAAAAAGCTGTGTCTCTGTTGAAAATGTCTGCATTTAATTTAAAAAAATACATGTATACTAACTCGATTTATCAATATAAAATTAGTATTTTTATTAGTGTGTTAATGTTGTACATTGTTTGAACTATAAATTTGATGTTATTTGTTTGAACTAGTAATTTGATATTGTTATTTGTTTCAACTAGAAAATTTTTGTTGTACATTGCTTCAATTATTGATGTTTTACATTGTTTCAATATTATTTAAATACTCTCAATCATTGTGTTGGTGTTTTACATTGTTTCAATACTTTCAACCATTGTATTGGTGTTTTACATTGTTTCAATACTTTCAACCATTGTATTGGTGTTTTACATTGTTTCAATACTTTCAACCATTGTATTGGTGTGGTGCATTGTTTCAATACTTTTAACCATTGTATTGGTGCGTTGTATCGTTTCACTGTTGTATTGAGGTGTTACATTGCTTCAACTATTGTATTGATGTGTCACATTGTTTAGAACTATAATATTGATGTTATACATTTACTAAAGTATTGACTAGTGATATTAGTTTCACCAATCACGTTTCCTCGCTGATTTTTAAATTTATAAGCACATTCGTTTTCGATTGTAACTCGTGGTTGTCACCTCCTTATCAATTCTTGCAGTAAGTTCATAGTAAATTAATTTCAAAAGTGAATTAATTTTGAGATTATTTATTACAAATTTTGTATTATTCAGTAAACTAAAATGTAAAATTTTTAGTTTTATTAGAAATTTATTAGTTTTTATTCCGAACTTGAGACACAATAACTATAACAATTTTCCGTGGATTTTGTCGTGCGATTTTCCGGACGAGAATCCTTAGTCAGTTAAATAGACCAATTTCGCTTCGGAAACTGCCCATCAACTGCCCCAGAGTAGAGTGATCGTGCAGTTGGATGGAAGTCTTTCGACGGCAATGGGCCTACTGCAAGCAGATATTGGATTCAGAAATGACATACACAAAACACAAATTCGCAGGACCAAGAGAAGTGATGAAGCAACATTGAAAAGTAAGAACAAGTGTAAGCCGGAAGTTGTCTGGCCCACCCCAAATCTGTATGGAACACATGTGTAAAATAATACTTTTAAAGAGCAAAAATATGGTGAACACTTAAAATGGATTTGAGGTCATTACAACTTTTCCTAAGTTTGTTTAAATAGAATTTAAACAATTTTTATTTCTAACGAAAAAAACGCTCGGACGAAGATCTCGTGCCATTCCCCAATTTATTCACATTTTTTAAATTTTCTTTTGATTGACGTGTTGCTAAATGCCTCAAACCTGTTATCCTTTGTCCTGTTCTTGACCATTAATTATTTTCTTGATTGAATTTTCCAATGGAATGAAAAGTTTTTAAATTACCTGCTAAATAATTGAAGCCAATATTGCTGGACAACAGAACGCACACACGACACCACCATTTCAGTCGTTAATTAATTCGCACTTTGTCAACAATCTTAATCAACCTTTCGAAGGAAAAAAAAGCTTTGTAAAACTTGTGTGTTCCGGTAATTAGCTATTGATTGGCCATTCCCACGCCGTTAATTTAATGTTTCTGTTGGCCTTGTCATGACCATCAATTGTTTCTTAATTGAATCTCAAAATACAATGGAAAATTCTGAAATTACCTGCTAAATAATCGAGGGAAATATTGCTGGTCAAAAGAACACATATACGACACCACCATTTCATTCCCCAATTAATTTACACAAAGTCATGATGCTTAATCAATTCTTCAGAGAAAAAAAAACCTTTGTAAAATTTGTGTTAAATGACTATTGATTAGCCTTTTGTGCGTCGTTAATTTAATCTCTTCATTGTCCGTGTCTTGACCATGAATTAATTTTTAAATTCAATCTCACAATACAATGGAAAATAATTAAATTACCTGTTAAATAATTTAAGGCGATATTGCTAAACAACGCTCGTTGCTGGCACAAGTAAACAAATTGTCCATTTAATTACTGCAAACAAAAGTTTCACTAACAACTATTAGTTTGGCAGTGGCTGTCAGTTTTGTCTTTTGCAAGAACGCTACTTCGGGGATACTGGACTGCAACAGCATGATACGACAGAGACATCTTATGCATTCAGCATACTTCAGCAGGCAAAAAGGTATGCCGTACAATCGAAATTTTATAATTAATCTAATCTTGCACATTTCCTAGTTTTGGCCTATGAAAACCCAAAATATCCTAGAAAAATGGCCATTGAGTATAAACGTTCGGCTATAAAAGCGGGCACTTTTGCAACATCGAAGACATTTCTCAATTATGGCTTTGTGTTTAAATTTTTGTGGTTTTTAGTGATTTCTTTGAGCACTCTCACTTGTTCGTATCAAATTTATGATCGATTCAGCTTCTTTATATCACGGCCAATTGAAACTCGAATCAATCTAATTCGAAATTCATTTGTTAAGTTTCCATCCATAACTTTATGTCCGTTACCTGGCAACTATCTTCCATTGGTTAACATGAGATACCAAAAATCTTTAGAAACAAAAGTTGAGCATTATTGCTATATTGATGTTTTTGAATTACTCAACAATACGTTTAATATTTCATCATTATGGGACCTCATGACTTTCGATGACACATTAGCGGAGTGGACTGAATTCTCTGTAAAGCACCTACACGATAATTAGCGCAATTTTTTTTAAAATTGCAATGCAATTGTTTTTCAGAGATCTTCAAAGTTTGTTCAAGGAGAGTTGTCTACTTTTCAAGTACTTACAAATGAATCTGACACTAGTACTATGCTTGGCATGTGCTTTACGCTTTCGTTCGGTAAGATCAGTTTGAATTAGCTTTCTTTAATGTCATTGTTAATATTTTTCAGAAAATCTTATTCCCTTTCGGAAGGATGATTACGTCATTATGTTTAATTTTTATTATCCTTTACCACTTTGCTTAAGCTTCAATACACTAGTATAAATCTATATTAAATGCTAATTACAACTGAATTAATTTTTTTTTTTTGTATTGAAAAGTTTTTACTGCATAATGATGATGACATTATTACTTACAAAGTAGTGTCTGCATTT
>JAQFXT010002721.1:0-11147 GCA_034683725.1 Strigamia crassipes
CAGACAAGTTTCATTCTGAATACATAGTGCTCTTCTATTTTGGGATATTTTTCCCACCTCCAAGCACTGCTTTATTCCCATTGGGCGCCTAGCAGGTGCTACCAATCACGTGACTGTCATGTCGGCCTACGAAAAAAGTATACAATTCAAATAAAAAAAAATTAAAAATGAGACAGACTATCCCTTTAACACTGAGTGCACTTGATTGCAAAAGAATTTGAACCTGACAACTGCTGTTTCTGTCGTAGTTAATAAAAAGGATTTGGTTTTGCTTCCAAATCAACAGGTCTTGTATACTTGTAGTGAAAGCATCTTGAAAATAATTTTCTAATACAAAAAGGACTATTTTCTTTTTGATTACACAATGGAATTGAAGTACCTGGGAAAAAATTAGTGCATAAAAGAATACAGTAGGTATTCTAATTTTAAAAACTATTGTTGATTACTTCACTTTCAAGTATCTTTGTCCAATCTATGGGAAGTTTGACCCAGACTATTAATAGATCGAAGTAGTTTTTTGATAAAATTGTTGATGTGTTTTTGTTACCAGACAATTGTAATGACGTCACCTTAATTGTGTACGGCCACGTAAGGAATGCAGAAGACAGAAATTCTGGAAGAAGAAAATGGATGTGTTAGCGAAATAAAGTAAGGAGCAAAATTGTCTGCAAAATCTGCTTATTTATGAATGATACAATTGTGACTGCCTCTCAGACACTAATATCAAATATCAAACACCAATATCAAATATAGTTTGTGACGATCTTAAATCGGCAAAGTTTGCTAATTGCCAATAGAGCGCGCACTCAGCCCAATTCGCTCAAATTTCAAAGTTGCGCTGCTATTCCACGCCATTTACAAATGCCGAAAAATGCTAAAATACGGCTAAAAGTAAGAACTAACTAATTCTTACCTTGAAGTTGATAAAAAGTGATCAAAAGATAAACACCACTGCGTTTATCTCGCTTTACGATGGTTACACTAGTGAATAAGGAGTAAAATCGGCTATTTTTTCTTATGACGTCATTAAAAAGAAAATTAAAAGTCACATGACCCTTAATCCTAATTACTCCTGGCACGAAAGTACCCTAGATTATCCTCCAAGATTAGAAGGATTCCAAAGGAAATTACTCCTACTGGAGAATTGCGAATACTCTCTTAATCCTTTTGCTAGTATAAATAGCAAGATTTCACCGAAAATCATTGCTTGCTTGCTTACCTTGGACTGAATTGATACTGATATGTTGATATGAACTGATTGCTAAGCCCAATTAGTCCCAAATACGCTTTACGCAGTGGTAGGTTTCCTGCCTAACTGTTGCCCGTGAAGCACCTAATAGCGCCTGATGCCTGACAAATGCACACTAAATGTGAAATCGCCTGAGTGCTGAACCTCTGGTCATAAGTCAGACCCCCCTCTTCAACGTGAGGGTTAAAGCGATCAAGTTAGCCAAATAGTGGATCGCATTTATTCGATTAAGAAAAATTGAATAACATTTACGGAGATTAGATCTGGATAGATCTAAAGACAAAATCTCGAAATTCGAGTTAAATCGGAATCAATTTAAACTTTATTTTTGGGGTAAAATAGAAACTCGAGAAAACACGTAAATCTGAATAGATTTACTAAAAATCCTTGGTAAATCCACTGTAAATAGATTGGATTTACCAGTACCAGAAATTCCGTTACCAGATGGTAACGGTATTGTGGCGATGCCGAAAGTCGGCCAACTACTCCCGAATCGTGAAGATTCAAAATGTCAGCCAAGAGTGCAACACAAAGAAACCACAAGGACCCGAAAATAGCAAAGGACGGTAACAAAACAACAAATCCATGAGGCAAATTCTGATTTATGAAAACTAATTGAGGTGTCGTAATTATCCAAAGCTTGCTTGTTTTATTATTTTTGTAGAGAGCTTCGAGCTCTAATTGTTAGTATTAGTCACTCGAAAATAGCCATTTGCCGGCAAAGTTTTTATATAATCGTTAAAGTCATATTGCGACGGATAATTCACGCCTGAATTACTCCCCCTAAGACAATAAATTGTGCGCATGTTTTAGTAATCTGGTGTCAATATTTATTTATCTCATTCACACTTGCGCAAGCTCGATATCTCAGCTTTTGATAAAAATGTCTGGTTAAGGTTTTGGTCTTGTGAACTTAACCCCCTAAAGTAATATTTCCCCTGAAATATCCACCCCCACAACTATATCACTAGAAATGACAAGCATTTGATTGACAAGTCACGCTATGCTAACCTAATGCCTTTCATATCCTGTTGACTTGTCAAGTACTACCTCTTAACTGTCACGATTTATCGACCTCATGTCTGTCACATCCTGTCGACCTATTGACAGTCAAGTTTTGTCAATTTATTCACTATTAACCTAAATATCTGCTGACCAAACACCCGTGCCCCCTATACTGCTAACATATATATATATGTATAGGATATAGGGTGTTTGATGTTCAATGTCACATTTGATGTTGACCAGCCCATTTACATTTTTCTTATCTTAATGTGATCTCCAAATACGAATTAAAACTGCACGTATACCTTTATCGTGAATGAATAAAACGCTTCTTGCATTTACCAATTTCACTATGTTTATGGCCTTACACATTTGATTAAAATAATACATGCTGTTTGTTTCACCAACATCTAAAAAAGTAATTGAAATCCACTATTTATGCGTTTTACCAAAGAGTTAAACGGTTTTACTTGGATATAAATTCCGGCATTGAATAGAGCACAAATAAATCACCTGGAGAACAAGAACTTTCAATACAACCATTTTCAATGGAGAGTTAAACTCTGGTGTGTGTATGTGTCTGGTCATATTTTTCCACTGCAAATTGTTTCGGTGACGTATTGACAGACCTTAAAAGCCGAAATTAGTCATTATTAGTAATCACACTTAATATGTGGCGCATTCCAAGGTAGAGAAACAATAAGGTAAGCGCCCTCCCACAATAATTCGTCATCCAAGTTTGCTGCCAATGAGGAGTAATGACGTCACAAACCACTCCGGATGCAGACGGCAATACAATGGGAGTTACAAAAATGCCTCATTGTGCTGTTTATTGTTGTAAAAATTCAAATAGATACTATAAAACCAATTCAATTTTATCTTTTGTTTATTCAATAAGCTATAACCTAAAGATTTTAATTTTAATTTTTTTTCCTTAAATTTCCGTAAAAACAACTCAAGTTACGTGTTCCTCTTGGAATCCTTTTATTTACTTGTTTAGAACTGTGAAACTGTGGAATTCTTTCATTGTCGCGATCAATATCTGTTACAGACAGAGGTTTATGACGTTTTTTGTGTGCAGCCAATAGCAGCAATCCGCGGGAAGGCGCTACCTTAGTGTTTCGTATTTTTCCTACTTAATAATAGTGGTTCCAAGTAAGTACATTTTTATTGCAGTATCAATAGCACTTAAAAAAAACTAAACACGCATTACTTATCTCAACAAGCGTTTAAATTATTTGTCAATTTTGTTGCACAGAAAGCCACATAGTATAGCATTCAGTAGCTTCCTCTCCAACCATACCATCCAAAAAGTTTCTTCTGGGGAAATTAATTTAAAATAAAGACTTTCCTCCATTGACAAAAGTGGCACAGAGAAGTTAGTGCTTAATATAAGATAATTAAAACAAAAGCTTACTGAATTATTTATATTGTGCAACATTTTTTTAGATTTGTCCAATTAATGTATTGCAAAATGGATCACTTTTCGCAGATTTTTATTAAATTATTTACGCATTAAATAATGCATAAATAATACATTTTACAAAATGTATTATGGCAGCACATTCAGATTTCATAAATATTTGTATTGTGGAATGCATTTTGTAATTCGTTTTACAAAATGCAATATTAATGTAAACCAAATAGCAAGCAAAAATGTATTACAAAAAGCATTCACAAGAGTATTGTCAAACATAATGCATTTCAAAATACATTGGAATACATTGGAATATAATTACAACGCATTTTTAACCACATGGGTAACTATGCTTACAGTTGGCACCGGAATCCATGACCAACTCCCACGGTCAAAAGGGAACACTTGTCAGACCCCATGTTGAAAAATTAATAAGAATCAAGTCAGTTGTTTGCAATACTAATCCAAACTCACCGTACAGGGTGAGCATACAAATCTTTATATTAATATTTCTATCAGTTAATGACTTTATGTAAAAGTACTAGTTGCTTGGTGACATATGTTTACTTAGGCAAAATTGGATCATGTTTAATGAGTAATAAAAACAATATCGATCTTCTGTTTATTCAACATTTCCCTATAAACCGGTCACGAAATCTATCGAGACTGTTTTATACGGTTTAGTTGGCAAGGAAATCCTGAACCACTCACAAAACACTGAGCAAACTCATTGCACGTGTGTATCTATAAACAGAATGGACACCAAAAACAGCCATAACCAAGCACCAAAAACATAAATCACAACTAGAGTGATTTTCCAAGTGGTTTATGCAACAACAAAAAAAGAATGTGTGCTTAAGACCACACGAAAAAAGTAAAACTTCTTGTTTACAAGTTGTGGGATCGGTCAAGTTGTTCGGTCGTCGATCGTCGATCTAAGTCAAATCGAAAATGGTGGCATCTTCGTTTTCGTCGGTAGGCGACGCCACTTTCGCGTAACGCATTTCCGTCACTCTCTTCCATCAGCCACTTCCGTCAGCATTTCGAATTACTCTAACCCCAAAACCCCTAATGCACCTAAAGAAGTTTCACTTTAAAAAAAAGAAGCTTCCGTTTAAATTAATGTTTTATTTAAGCTTTGAAGATTCATTGTACACTTATTGCATGGAATGTAATGAAATTAATTTCTTTACAAATGAGATTGTTACAAAATTGCACACCAAAGAACAGAAAAAAAAATCTAGATCTTTACACAATTTATCAACACTATAGTTTAATAGATGGTAGTAATATTGCTTAAATAAAATGGCTATCCAAATATACAATAAACACTTTTCAATATGGCACACTTCCTTTCACACATCGTCGAATATTCCTCGTGGTGGATGTGTTGTCCAGTTTCTTGAAGAATTTGTCCATTGTGTTGGATCAGTGTCTGATTGGTACAATGAATTCCCACTGGCAATGCGCCTTGTTGAAGCTGACAAAGGGTCTTCGGACGACTTTTCACGTTCGCTTACAGAAGTATAATCAATTGGCTCGACGTCCCTTAGCAATTCAGTGTGGGTGGATTCGGCAGAGTCGCCTCTGCGTAAAAACCTGTCAGCTAAAAGTGACAACAAATCATTTACAGTAGAAATTAAGAATACCGTATTTCATCGATTAAAAGCCGCCCTCGAATAGTAGCCGCAGCTAAAAATTGAGGCCACGAATAAACGAAAATGAACTTAGAAGAAACATTCCACGTTCATTTCACAGCTGTAACGTTTGTTCTACGTATATTTTGAATCTCAAAACAAGCGTAGAATGAATGAAAAGACTGAAAAACAGCCATTGCTTCGTATAGTAGCCGGGGCCAAGAGAGACAATTTGTAATAAAAGCCGCGGCTTTTAATCGAAGAAATACGGTAGCTACTTTTCAAATTTACATCTAGTTGCCGAAGACGAGTTCCTGTATACGGCCGCTCCGCTCAATTTTTCGTTGAACCTCTTTCGTCGATTAATACCATCTTCAGTTCGTTGTCGTTTTCTCTTCTCTGATAATTACCACACAAGATACCATTACAGGAATGGAAAACCAATGTTATTCAGTGAAAGAGTAAACTATTAGCTTGCCTAGAGCCTCACAGGTTTACACTTGCCCAGGGCCTCACTTGTTTACGCTTGCCCAGGGCCTCACTTGCTTACGCTTGCCTAGGGCCTTGCTCTTCCTCACTTGCCTGGGACCTCGCATTTCCACGCTTGCTTAAGGCCTCTCTTTCCCACACCTGCCTAAGGACTTTGAATTTCCATGCTTGCAGGGCTGGATTAATAAATAGGCAGAGTAGGCACCAGCTTACGGGCCCCCACACCTTTTAGGGGCTCGCCCGCACAGCTGTGAAGATCATCTCCATTTAACGGCCAAAATTGCTAAAAGCAAAGCTGAGTAAAACCTTCGAGAACATTCGAAAATTTTTGTTGGCACCTAAAAAAAAAGTCGTTTGAGGGCTGGGTGGCGCCCCCTTCTCCAAAAATGGCGCCCTCTCTTCCAAAAAATGGCACATAATGTGCATAGGGCATGTCCATGAAGCCTTAACTTAGCCCAATCCACAGGGAAATTAGGCTAGTTTTCCATTTGGAGCCCCCAGTTTGGCGACCCCTCCTTAACACGGCCCTGAACAGGTTAGACAGGGCCAGTTTATCAAATAAGCACTGGCCTAGGAGCCCCACGCTCTTTAGGGGCCAGAATTGAAGCTTTTTTTGTGAGTTAGTGTGTTACAAATTAGATGATAAAATGCAAGAGGCCCCTGAGATTTCAACTGCGTAGAGGCCCCCATAGGGTATAATCCGGCCCTACATGCTTGCATAGGGCCTTGCATATGTTAAAACCACACAAAGGATTGTAAATTATCTCGTACTTACCTCTTTTTATAAGTTCTTTGCCTTCATCGATAAGATCAGTCGTCATGTCATCATCTCCGATAAACTGTTGAAAACCCAACAAGTGTAGAAACCTGGAGCCCAAACTGAAATAAGTTGCCAGACAAAGCAGAAGAATCAAAATTGGAAGGTATATGTTGACTCCGTCCGATATAACAGAAATTACATCCAGGTGACCCATAATCTAAAGAAAACAAAACAAAATACATTGTGAAGCAGCTCTCAACTCTACAAAGAAATCATACCTGTGTATAAGATGTCTCTTCCATGTTACTATCACTAATTACATGACTATCCAAGTGAATAAGCCCCAGAAAATTTAGGCACATGGGTGGCGTAAGACGACACAATAACATTCCGCTGAATATTAAACTGTATTCGTCAGTTTGGTGACACGGTGCCAAGTAATAATAATTAAGAACCCGGATTTTAAATACGGTGTAGTACGTGCACACGCATAAGTACGCTAAAGTAATGATGGAGACAATCTGTATGATCCCAAAAAAAAAAGCTTATTATTGTAAATTCAACACGAATACCGTATTTCATCGATTAAAAGCCGCCCTCGAATAATAGCCGCAGCTAAAAATCGAAGCCACAAATAAACGAAAATGAACTTGGAAGAAACATTCCACGTTCATTTCACAGCCGTAACGTTTTGAATCTCAAACTGAGCATAGAATGAATGAAAAGACTGAAAAACAGCCACTGCTTCGTATAGTAGCCGGGACCAAGAGAGGCAATTTTAATAAAAGCCGCGGCTTTTAATCGAAGAAATACGGTAAACGAAATTTTAACCAATACCTCAATTTGTAGGTAATTGTAAGATGATTTCGCCAAATCCACAAACACAGCAAAGAGGGATAGAACTGGATCCTTGTTGAAGAATGTCACTTCGGACCATAACACGATGAAGGACATCACAGCCATGCAAACGGCCAGACCGCGTAAAACCCAACCGCGGAACAGGCATTTCCAATACCACTCTAGCGAATAAAAATAATTGAAATAAACTCGACTCCTTGCCCGATCCGTGATGAACCCCTACCGATCCTCGGCGTGTAAAACACTCTTATCCAGGTCGGTCTCTGTGTTTGGAACGCGGCTTTAAAGTATTTTTCGTTGCTGCCTTCGTTGCGCGCAACATCTTCCAGATGCAGAGCCTTATCGATTAAATTATTCCACTGCGTTTGAGTTCGATGATGCGTTTTCATGGTTTTAATGAGTTGCCGATGTAGCCGAACTAATGATTTGTCAGATCCAACCTGCGCCGGTACTTCGCTCGGTGGACGCAAACTCGGGTTGTTGAGTCTATTTTGTAGTGCTTCTGGACACTGCGCACCAAATTGACTTTAAAACATGTTATTTCATTAAGTACAGAGCTGTGCGGTACCGTTAGGCCTATTTCTAAGCCTAAAGGTCAAGTTTTGAATGAATGAATGAATAAATGACTGTCGAATAAACAATACGACCCCACAATGTCACCCAACAGCTCCGACAGGCCACGCAAACCTTTTCCAAGATGGTGTCCAAATTTGCCCTTAGCGGGTGACTCTGGGTAATTGTTTCGGCGATCCTCTCGATGTCGTCGAGCGTGTCTTCGAGCGCTTCCTCCGCTTCCATTTTTTCTATGCTCAGCTTGGACGCTTTGAAGTAGTTGTAATTAAGCATGTATCCGCGTTTGGAATTGTTCCAGCATGTTCTTGGCACTTCTACTAGCCCGTAACCCAACAAAAGAACCAAGAGGAATAGTCCCCAAGTGTTACTTGCAGTGATGCAGATGATTTTTAATTTTTTCCCACTAAAAAATAACGTTTGAACTTATATGCGTTTGCCGGGTGGTAGCCCAAGAGTGATCTTACGTGTCTAATGGGACATCGGGTCTTGCGGCGATGTAGATCAAAAGAACACCAAAGATCAACAAGAAACTGCCGTAGTATATGGCGTTGTCTATTAAAGCAGATTTCAACTTTCCGGCTACGTTGAAATCGCCGGCTTGGGAATATGACTGCATTAGCGGTAAAATAATCCTACAATAACAAAAATAATTCATATTAAAAGATGAAACCCACGGGCCTCACACAATTTTGGTTTAACGCCCAAGTCCAGCAATGGTACTACATAGAGTATCTGTAATCCGACGCAAGTCCAAGTTGATATTAATGTTTTTGTCAAAATTTGCATATTTTCTTTAAAAAATGCATGTTTTTGCCAAAATATGCATGTTTTTGCCAAAATATGCATGTTTTTGCCAAAATATGCATGTTTTTTGCTACAATATGCATGTTTTTGCCAAAATGTGCATGTTTTTTGCTAAAATGTGCATGTTTTTGCTAAAATATGCATGTTTTTTGCTAAAGTAAGCATGTTTTTTTGCTACAAAAGCATTTTTTGGCTTAAAAATGCATTTTTTTTAAAAATGTTTTTTAATTTTTGGTTTGAAAATGTATTTTTTTGTATGGTAACGTGTCTTTTTCACCTGAACTTATGTTTTGTACACACAGTTATTGGGGGAGGGGCGCCAACATGACCAAAAACACACGGGCGCACAATACCCCAAGAACGGGCCTGCAGAGAACCCCCACCAAAAAGAGCTGGTCCTAACGTGGCATTACCATGTCAAAACTTGCGATGTCCAGTACACGATTCTCCATAAATTTGGTAAGACATTTTCCGGAACATGACTCCATGGAACCAAACATGCCGGGGTCAAATCTTAAAAAATAAAATTTACGTAATAAGCGATTAAAAAAATTCAAATTTGCATATTTTATGACGTAATTTATGAACTCTAGTGAGCGTTTTCCAAACCTGTTGGAGTCTCAGTAACGTTTGTCGAGTTTTCAGAACTTATATTTGGTGGTGCAACGGTAGAAATAGCATTATTATGCATGCACTGCCTGTATATGGTCTGAAAAATTTGAAATTAAAAAACAAATCAAACGCGAGTGATAATATTTCATTTTATTTGTATATTTCTATCTATTTTTTTACGACTTACAGAAGAAACATCAAGAGGAAGAATGAAGATGATTATAAATGAAAAATACCAAGCCACAAGAACCGAAATTGTCACTGCAACGTGCTGCCGCGCCACATTCCCATACTTATGAATAAGAAATGCTGCCAATGCAAACATGGACACAATCTCCACTGTGAGCGGCACAACTGACATCTGTTAATTAAAAAAAAAATGCATAAATTAATCAAAATATCCTCTTTAAGTATCGAAACAACATCAAAATCACCTCGGATGTTTAAGATATTTAATTCCTATATGATTCCATTACTCAACCTACGCATATAACCTATTTTAACCGCGATAAGAATGAAAGAGACGTTGTAAACACGCAGGATAAACACACCTCTACCGTTTTCTAGTCGCCATTTTCTTTGCGCATGCACCATGATGCATTTGAATGTGAGCAATGGTGCGAGGTTCCGACGCGAGATGGCGGATGGTGTTGACGGCGGCCATGTTCGCTATTGCCTATTGTTTGTTTCCCCTAGAAGAGATTCCGCTGGTCTGGATACAGTCCGTCTTCTCGTAAGTGATCGGTCGGAATTCTAGCGAAACTAGATGATTTGAGAAGGAAAATTGAAATGGATATTAGTTTTTAATAATTTCATCGCTGTATTGGTGGGCGTCAGGTCTAATTCATGTCCAAAATCACGTAAACATCAACATGATCAACTGCGTGAAGTCCGCACTGGTAAAAGTAACCGAATTAACCATTTTTCCAATTTTTTTTCTTTTTTTCGTGTTTATTTCAATAAATTTAAGTGTTTAATATTTTTAACCATTGTAGTTATTATAAAATTTAAAAATATTTAGTAAAAATTTATTTTTTTTGATTATTTTAATTTTTTTTTGTTTTGTAATTTTTGTGTTTTTACTTTTTTGTTATTTTTAGATTGAATGAAGTAGGAAAATTAAAGAAAAAAAAATTAAATACCACAAGCAACAAATTTTTCTTGAGAACGGACTGTAGACCAGGATTCTAACTGCAAAGTTGAATAATAAAAAATAAAAAAATAATAATCATAATAAGAATATAATAGGAGAAAAATTCAAAATGGCTGTTCATGGAGCTCCAACAAAACGTAAAGAAATTTACAAGTATGAAGCACCTTGGACAGTTTATAGCATGAATTGGAGTGTGAGGCCTGACAAGAGGTTTCGATTAGCCCTCGGAAGTTTCGTCGAAGAATACAATAACAAAGTATGGATCGGTGTTGTTGGGGTTGCCGGGTTTGGGTTTTTTTATTTTTATATTGTAGGTTTTTTTTTATAAGGGGTGGATGGGGAAGGGTGTTGGTGTTCCAATAAAATAAGAGATTTTATTTTATTTAGTAAAAAAAAATGTGGTTTTTAGTGTAAAAAAGGTAATTTTTCTTTAAAAATGTATTTGGTGTCTAAAAATCTTATAACAATTGCAATTTTAGTCTTAAAAAAATACATTTTTGTCTTAAAAATTATATTTTTGTCTTAAAAATTATATTTTTGTCTTAAAAATTATATTTTTGTCTTAAAAATTATATTTTTGTCTTAAAAAT